>JAPKLY010000842.1:20749-43336 GCA_026898435.1 Prunella vulgaris | reverse complement strand
TAATAATAATAATAATAATAATAATAATAATAATAATAATAATAATAATAATAATAATAATACATCAGTGTGGATAGATCAAGTGTTTAGAGCTTCAATGTCTAGTTGATCCTGAGTTGTTAGGTTCGAGATACAGAGAGAAAAAATTTAATCCCTCTATAGTGATCCTTCTTATGGTAGAGTGGTCGTTTACCTCTTGTGGAGATTGCAGACTGAATTGCAGTTCCAGATAGCCCACTTCTTGTTGTGATGGTGGTTCCATGGTCTAAAGCGAGAAGAAACAAGATATGCCATATCCAGTGGATATAGTTTTTTTTACGTCCTATAACTTTTGTATTTTTCCAACATTGTTCTGAAAGTTAATTTTCTAATCACGTTTCAATTTTTTGCCAAGTGTACAATTTATGTCTCAAATTTCATCGAAATTCGCCGAAACAAGCAAAATGACATCGTTTCAATCCCATCTGCCGATCACGTGGGACCAAAACGATGTTGTATAAGTTGATTATACAACTGATACACGATACATTCATTAAAATTGTTTAACACTAAAAAGGATTATACTGAAAAATGTGGGTCAATATACTGAAAAGTTTACATTGTGTTATTGATTTTCAATTTTAACTTTTTAGTATAATTAACCCACAATTTTCAATGTTATCAATCTCTACTTTTTAATATAAACAGTCTCAACTATTGAGTGGGTGTAACGTACAACAAATGTACATGAGACTTACAATGTATGATAGGGGTTGAACTTAAAAAGGTAAACTTAAAGATTTTCTTGCTACGTAGCTTATAAACAATAGATCATGCATGATGTGATTAATTCATTAATAGAAAAATTCTATATATTTAAGATCCAAAGTAGTTAAGACTTTCACGTTTTCATACACTTAATTTTCTTACAAAATTACGTACGTATGGATTTACTTAGAGAAGTATCCTACGTGATGCAATGTTCCGCCGGTAGCCTTAGTATTGTATGCACCAGATGCACTGTGTAACTCAAGTACAATTTTAAAAAATTACATAAAATATTACTGAAAAGTCTCATTGTGCTACACACATTGTGGCTGTGGTTGTCAATTGGTCATCTTGTCTAAGATGGTGGCATATATCTAAATATGAAAATTATAAAATGGTTCATAAAATTGATATTAATTATAAACTGGTTCTATTAAAAAAAACATATGCTTTTTTATAAGAAAAAATTATACTTTTTTGCAAATATTATGAACCAATTTATAAATATAGTTAATTTGAACCAATATTACATTAATAAACATATTTACACACTTTATATCATATTATATTAATTTTGAACATGGATGGGCTATGGAATGATGTAATAGAGAAGTTTTATGAAACCTTGATTAAATGCTCTGTATACAATGAACATGAATATTCTTCGTATCATTTGTTTCTGACTTAACTCAATTGTCTATATGCAATTCATTACTTGATAGTGATATATGTGTTTCATGGAGAAAAAGGTCATTTAATTGATAGTGATATATACACACATGTGTCTCATGAAGAAAGAATTACTCCCTTCGCAACAGAGGTTTCACCTCAACAAATGCATAATTAAAAAAAAAAAATTGTGTAAAATTATGTTATTAAAATAATAAAATTAGTTGAATTGAATATAAAAGTATTGGTATTTTGTGTACATATGTGAATATTATGAGGGTAAAATTAAAATACTCCCTCCGTCCCGGTATAAGTTGCTCGTTACTTTTGGGCACACAGATTAAAGTAAAAATGAAAAAGTATAAGTGATGTGATGGAAAAAGTGAAAAGTATAAGGGTATGTTTGTTTTGGGACTAGCACGGATGGACGTAGGACTTTGCGATCACGTCTCTACACGAGTTTGGGATGTAACATCCGGATTTTACATCCCAAACTCAATCCACACCTAAAAATACCTATTAAACCTATTATTACTCTTTCCAACACAACACTCATAAAATACCTATTATTATACCTATAAAATCAATCATTATCACACTTTGATTTGATATAAAGTAACATCCTACTCTACTAAAATCCCAAAACAAACACACACTTTTACTATTCATCAAGGTTTTTACATCTCAAGATTTCAAAGTCATGACTTCCCATGACCCCCTTAATCCCAAAACGAGAAAAGTGAAAAAGTAATGGAAATTGGGTAAAATGTACTGAAAATAATAATAAAGAAGTAAATAGTAGTGTCCAAAAAAGGTAAAAAAACAAATGAGCAACATATAGTAGGACGGACGAAAATGACATAATAAGCAACTTATAGTGGGACAGAGGGAGTAATAATTTTCATTTATAAGGTGGGAAAATAATTGTGGACGGATAGAAAAAGAAAGTGTGCAAACAATTATGGACGAAGGTAGTATTAAGTTTCCGTATAAATTACATATGTCACATTTATACACACCGAAAGTAATCACCCGACCCAAAGTTCAAGCGAAAAACGAACTAGTTAAGCAAAGTTGTATGCGCAATTGATGTATGTTGTATTCATTCAACTGTTGATATTATTTATATTGAAAAGTATTGTAAGTTGATTACACTGAAAAAATGTGGTTGATTACATTGAAGAGTTGACACTGTCATCAGATTTTAGTGTAATCACCCACATTTTTCAGTATAATCAACTAACACTTTTCAGTATAAACAACCTTAACTGTTGAGTAAGTCCACCATACACGACATGCATGTGAGACTTACTCACTTGGTAGAAGGGTTGCATCGCATCAAATAATACTTATAATAGAGTATACACGCATCAGTATTAATTGGAGTTTGAATCACAATTCGTCCCATAACTATTTGACAAAATAGATTTAGTCCCAAAATTAATTTTTTATTAGATTTAGTCCCAAATTTTCAAATAAGGTCCAATTTTAGTCCCAAAATTAACTTTTTATTAGATTTAGTCCCAATTTTTTTTATAAGGTCCAATTTTAGTCCCAAATTATTTTATAAGGTCCAATTTTAGTCCCAAATTAAAGGTAAAAAGTGAAATAATATTAGATTTTACGAAATTTTTATATTATTTATATTATTTCATTAATTTTTTGTATTTATATTATTTCATTAATTTTTATATTATTTTTATATTAATTTTCATTAATTTCGTTAGTTTTTATGTATTTATATTATTTTTATGTTTTAGATTTTACGAGTTTGTATTTATATTATTTCATTAATTTTTATAAAAAGTGTATTTATATTCACTTTTTACCTTTTATTTGGGGCTAAAATTGGACCTTATAAAATTTTTTGGGACTAAATCTAATAAAAAGTTAATTTTGGGACTAAAATTGGACCTTACAAGAAAATTTGGGACTAAATCTAATAAAAAATTAATTTTGGGACTAAAATTGGACCTTATTAAAAAATTTGGGACTAAATCTAACAAAAAGTTAATTTTGGGACTAAATCTATTTTGCCAAATAGTTATGGGACGAATTGTGATTCAAACTCGTATTAATTGCATGCATGGAGAAATTAGTTTAAATTTTTTTATTTATTCCACAAAATCTCCTATATATTAGTGCCGGATTCAAAAAGTTAAATTTGAAAATACGAAATAAGTTATGCATTTTAAGAGTAATTTTTTGAAAAAAAATAAAATGTTAATTTAAATGTTAAGAGTCCTACCCCCAAAACACTCCCTGACCACTCTTCCTATGGACAAGTAATATTATTATATATATATATTTTTTTTTTTGGTACAAAATGTAAATAGTATACCAAAGAGGTGGCTAAAAGTATATACAAGTACACGAGGCATACTCCGGGATGCACACGATATACGGCTCACGAGTTGCACCACTTCTCATGTCCACAATCTACCCAAAAAGTAGAAACAAAACATCCAATTGAATGAAATTCAACGGTGGCCGACTATTTGGACAACGGTAACAAAACACGGGCTAGACCCGGCAAAACAAAGTACACGGGGCATACCCCGGTAAATAAACGAAATCAACAACACATGTTGAGTCCAGCAAACAAATACACGGGACATACCCGGCAGAAATTAAACAACCAAATGTTGAGGAATAAGTGCGAAAAAAGCGTAAAAACTCACAAGGTGGTTAAGATCACCGAAAATTTGCCACTCACCCACACGGTAAAGAACTCAAGCAAGCCCAAATCAAAACTCAAGAATTTCAAATATCCATCATATTAAGAAGCTTTAACTAACTAGCATTCATTTCTACAGAAAACAAAAATGGACGCAAAATGAATAAGGTTTTTCAATGTCACATGCATGCAAAATAGTATGAAAAATAAAGAGATGAAGATGAGTAGTATTAATTGATGCATGTAGCTAATCATCATCATCATCACCAACATCCTCATTGCCGTCTTTATGTTCATCCTCCTCCCCTTGATCAACACCTTCTTCATCTATGTTATGGTCATGACCATCATTGTCATCCTTCTCCTCCTCTTGATGATGATGATGATGCTGGTCTTGCTCATAAACTGCAAGTTGGTGTTGATGTAATATATCTTGATGCCCGGATACATTTACATCTTCAACGATCATCTGCATGTCGAACTCATCAGAGATTCGGTGCCTCACTGGGGAGGCATGATGGGGGGGAGATTTTCATAAGAAACTCTTAGCTCGGCATCATCTTCATCTACATTCTTGTCATCATCTTCATCTACATTCTCAGCATCATCATCATCATCACCTTGGTCTTGGCTAACATTCTTGTCATCATTTTCATTCTCCGCATCATCACTCTTGTCCATGTCTCTTGAATTCTGGTCTTGTTTCCATCATCATTGCCTTGCCTTTGGATGTATCATCATCTTCGGATTTATCAGAAAGGTTACCAAGTGCAATCAATTAAGAAACAAATAATTATTACTTGCAAAGCAAGTCTTAGATATCCATGTCAGCATCACTTATATCCATGTCAGCTGCTGTCATCATCACTAGTATTCATGTCATGTCATCATCACATATATATGTCCATAGCCACAGGGTCATCCTCCTCGGAGGAAACATTTTTCTCAGCCCCTTCGGGAATAGTAGGAGCGGTAGTTCAGTAGCTCAGACATAGAGAGAATTACAAATTAATTTACAGGCTTTCTATTTTGAGTTTTCCAAATTAATTTGTACACTACTAATAAAAAAAACATCGATTTGGTGCAAACTCACAAAATTATACACATATTTATTCATATATTACTATTTTAGTTAAAAAAAAAATATTTTACTTAAACCATGCGCACTCTTATGGGTGCAAATTGGTTTGGAACAGAGGGAGTAATTTATTTAGAGCAAAAAGCGTCACAATTTCAAAGTAATAGAATTCATCAGTATGATAAATGAGGAGAAACAGTGACGTTTATTATCATGAACTTTCCAGGATTATCTCCGCAGCATTCACGTGGGTTTGATAATGAAAGTCGATCGTAATTTATATTTTAATCTCAATAAATTAATTAGCAGAAAAACTTGAAAATTAATTTCAATAAATTATCCTTTCAATTATTATTCATTACTCCAAAGTTTTATTTTTGTGTGGCCTTTCACATTTGAAACTAACTCCTGTATATGAAGTAGGAATAGTTAATATGATTTTTTTTGTTAAACTAATTCAAATATTTAATGACAGGAACTGATATGCATGACTTAGCTTGTGTTCAGTTGCATGGACCAATAGGCTATGCTTAGCCCTATATATATATTAGGAATTGATACAAATATTTTTTAGATAATTCTAGGAAGTAATAGAATTTAGTAGACGGTCTAAGATAAATTAAGAAAAAATTAGAATTAGTTAGTAAGAACAAGAACAGTGTAGAACATTTATAATAGAAAGAAGATGAAGCACAAAGAAAGTTCTAGATTTTGAAAAATCTAGAACTATGATATATAGAAATTGGAGAATTCTAGAATTCACCTCCAAAATCTAAGTATGTTGGTTGATGTCCTATAAATAAGAGGATAAGTCATTGTAAATAAGAACAAGAAATAACGAAACAAAATTTTCAACTACATGCCCTCAAGAACAATTTCGTAATACCTCAAGAAAAACAACACATTAATACCTCAATTACAAATTTAAGTAATACATCTAGAACAACTCATTAATATTCCAAGAACAAATTTGTAAATCCGAAGAACAATTTAAGTTTTAAAAAAAAAAAAATTAAGAAAGAGTGAGTTTTTTTAAATTATATTTTTACAATAGAGAAAAATGTGTTGTTTTTTGTTCCGATGGAACAATAGTATTATAAAATTTTAATTGGATATATTTAGTAATATATGCTAGTTTTTTTAATTTTAATGAAGTATATTTAACAAATGATGTATATTTTAGATAATTTGAGCTTTAAACAAGTATTCAATATATATGCTTGTGAACATCTCGTCTCTTATTAAAGCATCTTCACTTTGGATTGCCGTTCATTAAGGTGGCATCCAGCCTCTTGTAATTATGAAAAGATAATTTTTTTTTTTATAATAAGCACTTAGTATGAAAAAAAATGTTATTTCTACCAAAACAAGTGATATATATATATATAAATTTGGTTTGATTGTAACACACATTTTGCCTTAAAATAATATGCATTTGACTAAAAAGTAACATACCTGGGAGCGAAAAATCTGGAAATTATGCTTGCGCGAGAATTTGAGAAAATTATCCAAACTCAATCTGACACGGTCATGGATCCACAAATTTTTATATATATATAGTATATTTCAGATCGTAAAACGTATCATATAAATTTTTGTCTATATATATGATTATTAAAATTTGATAGTCAAGGATATTACTTACTCAGCCCATAGCCCAGTAGGCCCATGGGCCACTTTTAGTTGAACTATGTTCTTAGGCCCATGGGCCAATTTTAGTTGAATTATGTTCCAGTAGGCCCAAGGGCCACTTTTGGTTGAACTATGTTCTTAGGTCAATGGGCCACTTTTAGTTGAATTATGTTCGGGTCAACTATACACCCCTCCAATATTATTAGATACCCCCATCCAAAATATATTTATTCTATTTTTAATACTCCCTCCATCCCAGAAGACATTGCAGTGTCTTTTGGGCACGGAATTTAAAAAAAAGGTATAAAAGATATATTTTTATGAATATTATATATGTATTGTGAGAGTAGAGTTTAATAAATAGTTTCCACTTTTGGATATGTAAACTTTTTGTGGGATAGACCAAAATAGAAAGTATGCAATGTCTTGTGGGACGGAGGGAATATATTTTTGTTGAAATTTATTTCATATTTTAATAAAAATGTGTGAAATACATATTTGAAAAAATTACAAAAATATTAATTTAGTAAATATCTGTCGAAATTTAATTAATTTTTTGATAAAAATATAGTGAAAATAATTTAAAAGAGTGTGTATCTAATAAAAATGAGGGGTATATAGTCTGGGCCATTATGTTCTTAGGCCCGGCGGCGGCCTGCACTCTCATACCCACCTACATAGAGATAAATTTCAAGGGAAACTGTATTTGATATATTTAATGAAATTCTATTATACTATTATTTTATTAGAATACTGTATCGGAAAATTATGATTATCGCTCTATTATAACTTAGTTATCCAAATTCTTTATTTATAACTTTTTTTTTATTTTATAATTGACACGAGATTTAATAAAAAATAATATTATATTAAAATTATAGATAAAGTAAAAAAAAAGTAAAAGTATTATAAAATCCAAATTTTTATTGTGAGTATGAGTTGTTTTCAAATAAGAAAATAAAAAAAAATTTTGCAGACAAAAAAAATAAAATAATAAAGTGTTAAATAATTTGGTGGACAGAGGAAGTAACTAGTTATCAAAATTCTTTATTTATAGTGTATTTGGTGTATTTTTTAATTTAAGAAATTTTAAAAAATTACATTTGCTATTTCTAAAAAGTCAAATTTATTTTCATTGAACAATTCCCTTGTTACGATTTAACAAGTGTGATTTCCAATAAAAATAAGCGACTAAAGATTTGTAGGTCTTATAACTTGTCTTCATTTTGAAGTTGGTCCATATAAATAATACATTTTGATATTGATCCTATAAATGTGAGAATATTTAATTTTGATCTGTAAATTTGTAAAATGACTAAAATCTAAATATTTTTAAATTAATAGGATTAATATTAAAATGTGTAATTCATATGGATCGAATTCAAATTCGTAGGATTATATATAAAAATCTTAAGGCTCCATTTGGATGAGTGGATTATAAATCTGTACATTTCACATATAAATAACCACTATTTTCAAGTAATTTAGGTGAATTTACAAATATTTAGATTTGAGTTTATGTTCAAAATGGAGGAATTTTAAATCCTTAATTATCAAAACCATGTCATTTATGAAATTCACCCTTTCTACCCTTTCATCTCTATCTTTCCTCTATTTTTCCACCTCTCCTATCTATTTACAATTCGTGATTTGAAAAATTCACATGTATTTTTTTTTTAAATCCATTCGTTTTCAAATTCATCCATCTAAATGGAGCCTAATATCTAAAAATAAAGACGATTATTTAAAATAGATAGGAAATTATTTATTTATAAGCACATAAAGTGTGATGTGAGTATTTATATACAAAGAGCGCAAAAGGGATCATTAGTTAACTATCAAGAAAGGCAGTGATCAAGAAAAGAATTAATCAAGGCTGCGGAGAATTCATCGGAGATATGGCGGAGGAGGGCGGCGGTGGTGACCGCGGTGATGAAGAGTATAAGAGGAAGGGCAAGGCCATTATGGAGGCTGCTGAATCACCGCAGGCCAAGCCCAAAATTCAATATCAGTTACTTCCTCTCTCTCTCTCTCTCTCTCTCTCTCTCTCACTCACTTATATGAATGTATTGAAATGGAGTTTATAATTAATATTGAGGGGTGATATATGCAGCTGGGACTCGGAGCCGCCATCCCCATATTACGAGTGAGTCATGCATGCTCTCTCTCTCTCTTTATAATTAATATTGAGGGGTGATTTATGCAGTTGTGATCGGCCGGAGCTTCCTGATTATAATATTCCTCCATTAGCGCCGCCACCCCCATATTACTACTAGTGACTCTCTCTCTCTCTCCCTCCCTCCCCCTCTCTCTCTCTCAGGAGGGAGGATAATATTCAGATGAAATAATATTATATCATGGAAAAAATTATTTCTCTTTAGTTAGAATGCAATTAATATTGCATTCATTAAAATCTCGACTTCTAATTATTCTTTTAATTCAGAGGATAAATATTTTTTAAATTTTGTATTGAGATGGATTTTCGATAGAGTTTATAATTAATATTGAGGGGTTATGTATGCAGCTTGGATCCTGAGTTTCCTGATAATAATATTTCTCCAATTGCGTCGCCCCATTTCGAGTGAGTCATGCACTCTCTCTCTCTCTTGCTTATTTAATTTCTTAAATTAGTTATTTATGTAAATATATATGAGTTAGGTAGTGAATTTTGAAATAGAGTTTCGATATATATATATATATATATATATGTGCAGTTTATAATATATATAAGGGGGTGATGCATGCAGCTGGGAGTCCAAGATTCCTGATTTTAAATTTCCACCACCAATTCTCCATTATTACAAGTCAGTCATACTCTCTCTCTTCTCTCTCTCAATATTATAAATTATTTAAATTTGTGTACGTCCATTGGAATATGCGTACTTATTTTATTTTGATATCCCACACAAATTTATGCATTATTAAAAAAAATTTATATGCACACTCATAAAATTATACACATATTTATATATACGTCACTATTTTTTTATATAAAACACATTTTTTTAAAAAAATATGCCATCCATAGGGGTGCAAATTACTAAAGGACGGAAGAAGTACGTATAAGATATTAATAATAAATGATATCATTAGTTCATTTCATAATAACTGAAGGGTATTAGTTGTTTTCACAGTTCGTCAGCGCTTAAAATCCGAGAGCCGGAACCATTCTCGGACAACAAATTGACCGAAGTGCCCTTACAAGTTTCAGAAGATGCGGGGAGAGAGGAGGAGGCAAAGAAGCGCAAATTGACTGCCAAACGTGATGCTGATGATGTCAATGATGATGATGAACCCAAAAGGCCAAAAATTAATCAACATAAAGATGACCCCCCAAATTAATTCACAGCTTTCTACCATTTTTTTTTTAGATTGATTTTTCTTTCTTATTAAGTGCTAAAAACAGGGGCGGACGCAGAAATTTTATTCAGTCAAGACACAAATTAATTTTTTTTTGTATCCTCTATACATACCATAAGAATGCTAAAATAATTTTATAGGTCATTATATCTGAATACTTTATTAAAATTTAATTTTATATGTAATAAATATAATAGTATTGAAATTCATCATATTTTAAAGGTAAAATATGAAATGAACTCAGCATGAGTTTTCATAGCTAGAAGAAGTCTTTTTATTAAATAAGGATTTTAACATAAAAAATAATTTCTTAAATAACTAAGAAGTCTTTTTATTAAATAACTTAGAAATCTTTAGAAACAAAAATTAATACTTTAGAGAATATTTTACTACATTATGCCATTAGAAAACAATTGATAGTTAATATAATATCTAAATCTTAATAATATATATTGATTATTGAGCTTGTTAGATTCTGAATTGTGAATAATTTCGTTAATAATATAATTTATAAATAAAAAATTATCTAGAAAATTTGTTGACTAAATCCTAATTTAAAAGGTCGAGTATGACTTGTGTGCATGCGAGTGCATAGTATGCACTTGCTATTTTTACTATTTCTAGTTCAATTTTTTTTTTTGTCCTCCATCTTCGCCAACAGCAACCTAGCCACATCTTCATCAAATCACCACTCTGCTCCAATCGAAAGTAGAGGGAAGGATTGATGAGTTGTCATTTATAAGGAAATTCTTAAGGAACCGAGCAAAAGCGTGTTGAATGAAAATATTTATATGCATATTAATTACTAATATATATATATATTACCCCTTCAACACGATACATACAAACTTCCAGAAAGTCTACCACTAATTAACTTGTTACTGAAAAATTAGTGTTTTTATTTCGTAGAATATCATTCTAAATATTCTACCCAATATTTGTTTTTAGGGTATTGTTATTTTGTAGAATTGTTCTTGTGATATTGTTATTTGTTTTTCGGGTATTGAGAATTATTCTTGGGGTATTGTGAGTTGATCTTCGGGTATTATAAATTATTCTTGGGGTATTTACTTATATTTGTTCTTGGGGGTATTGTGATTTGTTCTACGCGTATTGTTATTTGTTCTTCGGGTATTGAGAATTGTTCTTGAGGTATTGTGAGTTGGTCTTGAGATATTTACTTATATTTGTTCTTGGGGTATTGTTATTTATTCTTGGGGTATTGTTATTTGTTCTTCGGGTATTGTTATTTGTTCTTGGGGTATTTAATTTTGGGTATTGTATGTTGTTATTTGGGTATTTTTATATAGAATTATTCTTGGGTTATCCGCTCATAATATATATATATATATATTAATTTTACTACTAATTAAATTAATTACTCATAAGCCCTAATTAAAGTTGTTGCCAATGCCAAGCATATATTAATGGCCAACACATGACAAGCATAAAATTGAGAATTAATTTCCCATGTATATACAACATTAAATTACTCAAATTAATGCATGAAATCGGATAAACGACAATATACTTAACGCGACTTAAGTATATTTTAAACAGATTATTTAATTTAATTAATGTGTAAGACAAGGACAACTTAAAAAGAAGCTAAAATGAAGGTGGGAGTGGCTTATATGTGATGTGTAAAGTATGATTCAATTATAGGAAATTGAAATTATGTGTAAAGAAAGGAGATTTCAGAAATAAGTACGTTATATTATTATTGTTAATTAATTTGTGTAAGTACATATATAATCATATATAATTAAACAAGCAACTACCATAACAAAGAAGGCATTGCTTTATCAATATCCCAAGAACAATTATTAATACCCTAAGAACAATTTAGTTATACCCCAAGAACAACTTCTTAATACCCAAAGAACAAATGTTCTTGGGGTATTGTGAATTGTTCTTGGGGTATCATAATTTGTTCATGGGGTATAATACCTAAAGAACAACTTATAATACCCAATGAATAATTTATAATACTCAATGAACAATTTATAAATGAATAAACCCAAAGAATAATTTATTAATAACTAAAGAACAAATTATAATACTCAAAGAACAATATATAATACTCAAATAATAATTTATAATATCCAAAGAATAATTTATAAATAAAAATTTAATAAATAAATCGAGTAATACTCAAAGAACAATTTATAATACCTAAAGAACATCTTATAATACCCAAAGAACAATTTATAATACTCATAGAACAATCACTTAATTTTCCCATGAATTATTTGGATCTTCTTTTTAGTTTAATTATTTATTTTTTCTTGGGGTATTATAAATTATTCTTGGGTATTTAGAGGGATTTTATATATTATTATATATGTGTTAATTATATATTATATGAATTCTGTAGCTGAACTATTGCTGTTGGGAGTAGCACTTGGCTGAACGCTGAAACTCTCTTCATATTATTAATTATATATGTTCCAGTTCAGTTTCTCATTATCAATACCACAAGAACAATTATTAATACCCTAAGAACAATTTAGTTATACCCCAAGAACAACTTTTTAATACTCAAAGAACAAATTTTGGCAATACCTCAAGAACAACTTCATATACCCCAAAATACACAGTGCGGCATGTAGTGTGTGTTTCTGGAAAAAACAAAATAAATTTAAAATTGTAGTAAAATGCAAGTGCATAGTATGCACTTGCATGCACACAAGTTTTTGCGTAAAAGGTCCAATAAACAAAAATATGTACATGATAATTAATATGGTTAATTCTATATAAATACACCACTTTTTACTCAACTTTCAATTTAATCATGAGCTTCACGATTATTGTAAAAAATTCCAACCTTTAAAAAAGTTTCGATTCGATACACTTTTTTTTTTCCGGCCAGCAATTGATGACGTGTCTCGCCGGAGCGCGTGAAATGTTGTCATGCTGGCGTACACGTGTAAAATATTTTTTGGTTAATTCTATATAAATACACCACTTTTGACTCAACTTTCAATTGAATCCTGAGTTCACGATTATTATAAAAAAGTTCAACATTTTAAAGAGTTTCAATTCGATATATTATATATATATAAAAAATAACAAAATTTTATATTAGTTTTTTTTTGAATGAGAAATACTATGGAAAAAAACATTTTCCACCATATTCAAGAGGGGCTTGAAAAAACTGTGTTAATGGTACCGAATATCAAAACCATAAAAGGTGGTGTATTTATATAGAATTAAGTGGTGATATTTGGTACCATTAACACAGTTTTTTCAAGTCCCTCATGAATATGGTGGAAAACATTTTTTTTCATAGTATTTCTCATTCAAAAAATATTTTTTAATATAAAATTTGTTATTTTTTAATATATATAATATATGATGTGAAAAAAAATATATAAAAAAGTAATTTCACACGTTTACGCCAGCGTGACAACATTTCACGCGTTCCGGTGAGACACGTCATCAGTTGCTAGCCGAAAAAAAAAATCTATCAAATTGAAACTCTTTAAAAGGTTGAGATTTTTTATAATAATCGTGAACTCAGGATTAAATTGAAAGTTGAGTAAAAGGTGGTGTATTTATATAGAATTGACCAAAAAAGTATTTCACACGTGTACGCCAGCGTGACAACATTTCACGCGCTCCGGCAAGACACGTCATCAGTTGCTAGCCGGAAAAAAATTGTGTATTAAATTGAAATTTTTTAAAAGGTTGTGATTTTTTACAATAATCGTGAAGTTCAGGATTAAATTGAAAGTTGAGTAAAAGGTGGTGTATTTATATAGAATTATCTTTAATTAATATATTTAATTTTTTATAATTAAACACATAATATTTAAAAATATAATAATAAAAATATTGAGGCAGAGCATTTGCCATGCCTTGCTTTTATGTAAATCCGTCCCTGGCTAAAAACATAGTCCATTTACTTTGTTTCAATAAAGGTCATTGATCGATATATGAAGCCGATGAAGCTCACAACTTTAGATCATAAAGATTTTGGAGCATCATGATACTCTTTAATATCATATACTATAGTACTCACGGTAAATAACCTCTCTAAAATTATAATTTTTTAATGTGAAGATTGGGTCTTTTATAACTGTTATGGGTGCAGAGAAAGTGAAATTGAGATCAGATGAGCAAGTACTGCTGATTAACTGAACATTATACTATCAGCTGAAGAAGTCAGCTGATAGGTCTGCTGATGGTTAGTCACCTGATGAGGTCAGCTGAGATCGTTTGAGAAGTCTACTGAAAGTCATCTGGGATATCAGCGGAGTCAGCTGAGGAGGTCAGCTGATGGTAGTCAGCTGAGGTGGTCAGCTGAGGAGGTCAGCTGATGGTGGTCAGCTGAGGAGGTCAGCTGATGGTGGTCAGGTCAGCTGGTCAGATCAGGACAAAATGTCTACTGATGATATCAGCTGAGTACTAAGACTCAGCTGAGGACAAGACAAGACAAGTCAAGAAAGGAGCATACTGACTCCAAAGTCAGGAATTAACTCAGGATCAGTTACGAATCAGTTTAAACTTCCAAATTGGACAACGGGTGATCAGTTTAACAGAATCAAAACTGAAGATCGTTGGGCTCTGACAGTTATTCATTTTTGGTTGCAACTGTAGCAGTTTTCTTGTTAGGTGGTTACGATCACTAGCATTAATTAGGGATTCCATACTCCTATATATATACGCAAATATGTATAGAGAGATATATAACGATCATATACTCAGAGAGATAAAATATACTTGTAATCTGTATCATCTTCCATCGATTAGTGTGAGAGGTGCCCTCATCCGTGGACGTAGATCATTTCAGATCGAACCACGTAAATCTTGGTGTTCTTCAATTTCTTTATTCCAATTGATTTCAAACAATCATTGTTGACTCAACAATTGGCGCCGTCTGTGGGAAACAAGGAAGATTGTTGGTGAAATCAACTGCTATGGCTTCTACGAAGATGGAGTTTGAGAAATTCGCAGGAGCGAATGATTTTGGTTTGTGGAAGGTGAAGATGAAAGCTCTCCTCACACACCATGGATTATCAAATGCTCTGAAACCAGCGAATCAGTGGCCATCATCATCCGCATCAGAACCTGCAAAGAAGCAGGAAATTCTGGACAAGGCTCATAGCACAATCATTTTGTGCTTGGGAGACAAACCTCTGAGGGAGGTGTATAAGGAGAAGACTGCCATTGATGTGTGGAATAAGCTGGAACAGGTGTATCAAACGAAGTCGGTTACTAATAAGTTGTTCATGAAGCAGAGGCTTCATTCATTCAAGATGACTGAAGATAGGGATCTTGTTGAACAACTTGAAGAATTCAATAAAGCAGTGGATGATTTGGAGAATCTTGAAGTCAAGATTGAAGATGAGGATAAAGCCCTGATGTTACTGAACTCTCTACCAAAATCCTTGTAGAATTTCAAGGATGCTCTGTTATTTGGAAGGCAAGAGAAGGTGTCCCCTGATGATATTCAGAATGCATTGAAAACTAAGGCGTTTCAAATGCAATCTGAAAGGAAGAACACAAATCAAGGTGAAGGGCTGAATATCAAATTCAAGAAAGGGAAGAAACCGTTTCAGGGAAAGAAGAAGAAGAATGGTAAAGGCCCTGAATCTGGAAAATTTGTGGAAAGGAGAAAATGTTTCTCATGTCAGAAGGTGGGACATCTCAAGAAGAATTGTCCTGACAAATCCAGGAAGCAAGAAGAGGATCAGAAGGCAGATGTCACAATTGCTACTCAGGAAGGATATGACAGTGCTGAGGTCTTGGCTGTTACTGATGTCAAGCTGAGTGAAGATTGGGTGTTGGATTCTGGATGCTCATTTCATATGTGTCCCAATGAAAATTTATTCAGGGATCTTAAGAAATTTGATGGGGGATCAGTTCTCTTGGGGAATGATCAAATGTGCAAGGTCAGAGGCTCTGGCTCAATAAAATTGAGGCTGCATGATGGTGCTGAGAGGATACTACAAGATGTCAGGTTTGTACCTGAGCTGAAGAGAAATCTTATTTCTCTTGGATCACTCAATGTTTTGGGATATGAATTCAATACAAGAAATGGATTCATATTGATAACCAAGGATAACAACATTGTGATGAAAGACAAGAAGGTAAATGGCTTGTACATTCTGATGGGTAACTCAGCTGCCGGATCAGTGAATGCAGTTATGGGCGGTTCTGATGCTATCTTGTGGCACAAGAGGTTAGGGCACATTGGTGAAAGAGGACTGAATGAACTCTCCAAGCAGAAGGCATTTGGAGATTCAAGAACAATCAAATTGGATTTCTGTGATCACTGTGTGTTGGGAAAATCCAAGAAACACTCTTATGCAAAGGGGAAACATCATACTGATGCTCCTTTGGACTATGTACACTCTGACATCTGGGGGCCTTCAAGAACTGAAACTCATGGAGGTGGAAGGTACTTCATGACCATCATAGATGACTTCAGCAGAAAAGTATGGGTAATCATCCTGAAGCAGAAAAGTGAAGCCTTTGGGAAGTTCAGGAAATGGCTCCTTGAACAAGAAAACAAAAGAGGCAGATCCTTAAAACATCTCAGGACTGACAATGGACTTGAGTATGTGTCAGAAGAATTTGAAAATTTCTGCAAGGAAAGAGGCATAACAAGACTGTTCCAGCAAACCCTCAACAGAATGGGCTTGCTGAGAGGATGAACATGACTATTTTGGAGAAGGTTAGATGCATGCTGTCAGATGCTAAACTACCTAAAGTATTCTGGGGAGAGGCAGTTAATACTGCTTGTTATTTGATAAACAAAACTCCCTCATCTGCTATTGAGTTTAAAACCCCAGATGAGCTTTGGTATGGTAGGTTGTCAGATTACAATAATCTGAAGGTGTTTGGTTGCTTAACCTTTGCACATATAAGGCAGGACAAGCTGGAACCAAGGGCTCTGAGGTGCATCTTCCTGGGATATCCAAAAGGTGTCAAGGGTTATAGATTGTGGTGCCTTGAAGCTGGACACAAGAAGTGCATTATCAGCAGAGATGTGACTTTCAATGAGAAAGTCATGGGATATAGTACATCTGAAAGTTCTCAGGATGCTGAGGACAACCCCATAATCAGACATACACCAGTTCAGGTGGAGCATACAACCAGGATTCAGAATGAAGATCAGGCTCAGGAAAACTCTGATATCAGGAATCCACAAGAAGATCCGTTGAGTGCATCAACAGACAGTGATTCTGAAGATCAAACTGAAAATTCAGATGAGGAGGGTCAAGATTTGAGAAACTACAGTCTGGCTAGAGATAGACATAGGAGAAGCATTCATCCACCAATCAGGTTTGGACAAGCTGACATGATCTCATATGCCTTATCAGTAGCAGAAGAAGTAGAGTATCAAGAACCTGAAACTTATGCTGATGCAGTGACAAGGAAGGATAAAGATCAGTGGATTTCAGCTATGAAAGAAGAGTTAAATTCACTTGAAAAGAACAACACATGTGTTCTTGTGAATAGAACAAAAGGGTAGAAAGTTGTCAGCTCAAGATGGATATTCAAGAAAAAGTCTGAAATTGGGTCAGATAGACAGGAGCTGATCAGATATAAGGCAAGGTTAGTTGCAAGAGGATTTACTCAGAGGGAAGGAATAAACTTCAATGAAGTGTTCTCACCAGTTGTGAAGCACTGCTCAATAAGGATCTTATTGTCTAAGGTGAATCAGGATGGACTGGAATTACAACAGCTGGATGTCAAAACTGCATTCCTACATGGAGAGCTTGAAGAAACCATTTATATGCAGCAGCCTGAAGGGTTCATACTATCAAAAAATGAAGGAAAGGTAGGTTTGCTGAAGAAGTCTCTGTATGGACTTAAGTAAAGCCCAATGCAGTGGTATAAGAGGTTTGATAGCTTCATGGTGTCAATAGGCTTCAGCAGATGCAAGTATGATAGCTGTGTGTACTTGGAAAAACAAGGCTCTGAGGTACTGACATATCTATTACTCTATGTGGATGATATGTTAATTGCCAGCAAAAGTCTTGGAAGAATTCAGAAACTGAAGGATAAGCTCAGTTCAACCTTTGACATGAAAGACCTTGGAAGTGCTAAGAGAATTCTGGGTATGGATATTATCAGGAACAAGTCAGCTGGAAGGATGTTCTTGACTCAGCAGGATTACATACTGAAAATCTTGAGAAGATTCAATATGCATGAGTCAAGATCGGTCTCTACTCCTCTTGGACAACATTTCAAATTGTCAGCTGATCAATGTCCCAAGAGTGATCAGGAGAAGTCTCAGATGAACAAGATACCTTATTCAAATGGAGTTGGAAGCATAATGTATGCCATGGTTTGTAGCAGACCTGATATTGCTCATGCTGTGAGCTTGGTCAGTAGGTTTATGGCTAATCCTGGAAAGACACATTGGGAAGCTTTCAAGTGGATAATGAGATATCTGAAAGGTTCAGCACATTTGGGACTACTATTTGAGAGGACTCATGAGGACAAGCAACCTCTACAAGGTTTTGTAGATTCTGACTATGCTGGAAGCATAGATACAAGAAAGTCTCTGACTGGATATGTGTTTACACTATATGGCACAGCCATCAGTTGGAGGGCTGCATTACAGTCAGTGGTTACACTATCAACCACTGAAGCTGAGTACATCGCAGTGACAGAGGCAGTAAAGGAGGCTATGTGGCTTAAGGGCATTATCAGGGAATTTGGAATCAGGCAAGATGAAGTTACTGTGCAATGTGATAATCAGAGTGCCATTCACTTAGTCAAGCATTAGGTCTTTCATGAAAGATCTAAACATATTGATGTGAGGCTTCACTTTGTGAGGGATGTGGTGGAAAAGAAGGTGATCACAATACAAAAGGATCTACTGATGACAATGCTGCTGATATGCTGACTAAAGTCATACCAAGTTCTAAGTTCAACTACTGTTTGGAGCTAGTTAAGGTACAGTCATGGGATGTGCCTTAATACTACTGTGATGTGAAGGTTAGGTGGAGGCATCTCACTTACTTTGAGGTGGAGAATTGTTATGGGTGCAAAGAAAGTGAAATTGAGATCAGATGAGCAAGTACTGCTGATTAACTGAACATTATACTATCAGCTGAGGAAGTCAGCTGATAGGTCTGCTGATGGTTAGTCACCTGATGAGGTCAGCTGAGATCGTTTGAGAAGTCTACTGAAAGTCATCTGGGATATCAGCGGAGTCAGCTGAGGAGGTCAGCTGATGGTAGTCAGCTGAGGTGGTCAGCTGAGGAGGTCAGCTGATGGTGGTCAGCTGAGGAGGTCAGCTGATGGAGGTCAGGTCAGCTGATGGAGGTCAGGTCAGCTGGTCAGATCAGGACAAAATGTCTACTGATGATATCAGCTGAGTACTCAGACTCAGCTGAGGACATATCATATCAGCAAACAAGACAAGACAAGTCAAGAAAGGAGCATACTGACTCCAAAGTCAGGAATTAACTCAGGATCAGTTACGAAGCAGTTTAAACTTCCAAATTGGACAACGAGTGATCAGTTTAACAGAATCAAAACTGAAGATCGTTGGGCTCTGACAGTTATTCATTTTCGGTTGCAACTGTAGCAGTTTTCTTGTTAGGTGGTTACGATCACTAGAATTAATTAGGGATTCCATACTCCTATATATATACGCAAATATGTATAGAGAGATATAGAACGATCATATACTCAGAGAGATAAAAAATACTTGTAATCTGTATCATCTTCCATCAATTAGTGTGAGAGGTGCCCTCATCCGTGGACGTAGATCATTTCAGATCGAACCACGTAAATCTTGGTGTTCTTCAATTTCTTTATTCCAATTGATTTCAAAAAATCATTGTTGACTCAACAATAACATATATTAACTTTTTTCCCTACATGCATGATACTCTTTAATAAAATATCTTTTAATTTTTTAATGTGATACTCTTTAATATCATATACTATAGTACTCTACGTGCACAAACAATCAATGACACTAGGATTGCGGAACCACCAAACCAAAATACTTTGGAAAATGAAGAGGGTCTGGTTGACGTAAATATCGATGTTTTAACAAACTTCATAAATACAGGAGAAACTTATAATAGAAATACTACTGTTGTCGATAACATATTTGCAGCCACAATTGCTCTTTCTGTTTCAAACAATGATCTGGATCCAGAACCCAAAACTATAGTCGAGTGCCGGAAGCGCTCAGATTGGGTGAAATGGGAAGAAGCAATTAAGGCAGAGCTAGACTCGCTAAATAAACGAAAAGTATTCGGTTCTATCGTACGTACCCCTAAAAATTTTATCCCTGTAGGATACAAATGAGTATTTGTACGAAAATGAAACGAAAATAATGAAATAGTGAGATACAAAGCGTGGTTAGTAGCTTAAGGGTTTTCGCAGAGACCCGATATTGATTTCGATCAAACCTATTCTCCTGTTATGGATGGAATAACGTTCCGCTTCTTAATATCCCTGACGGTAAAATTAAACTTAGAAATGCAGTTAATGGACGTAGTTACCGCATATTTATATGGATCATTAGATACTGATATCTATATGAAAATCCCAGATGGATTAAAGATTACCCAGATGCGGAACAATGAAGATCGTAGGATGTTCAACATAAAACTACAACGATCATTATATGGTTCAAAACAATTAGGTCGAATGTGGTATAATCGATTTTGTGAATTCCTCATGAAGAAGGAATATGTAAATAATGAAGCTTTTCCTTGTGTATTTTATAAAGAAATCACTTAATGGTTTTTGTATCATTTTAGTATATGTTGATGATCTAAACATTATAGGAACAATGAAAGAGATTGAAGAAACAAGTTCAATTTTAAAGGCAGAATTCGAAATGAAAACTTTGGGTAAAACCAAGTTTTGTCTCGGCTTGCGGATCGAGTACCTCCCTGAAGGAATCCTAATACACCAGTCAACCTACTTAAAGAAAGTGTTGGAGAGATTCAACATGGATAAATCTCATCCACTAAGTACACCAATGGTTGTCCGTTCCCTCGAAGTGGAAAGGACCCATTTAGACCTAAAGAAGATACCGAAAAGCTATTAGGACCTGAAGTTCCTTATCTTAGTGCGATTGGCGCACTGCTCTTTCTTGCAAACTGCACTAGGTCGGATATTGCTTTTGCAGTGAACTTACTTGCAAGGTTCAGTGCCTCTCCTACGAGGAGACATTGGAATGATATAAAACATATATTAAGATATCTTCAAGGTTCACAAGATCTTGGTTTGTTTTATCAAAGAAACCAAGACAAAACACTAGTAGATTATGCTGATGCTGGTTATATGTCTGATCCCCACAATGCAAAATCACAAACCAAGACTTCTATTACATTATATTTGAATTGTTATGGGACTAAATTGAAATATTACAAAGTTATGAGATCAAATCGGAAAAGTAAAAAAATATGGGATGATTTTGGTGTTAATCCCTTCTTTATCTTTCATTTGTTATGATTTTGGTCATTTAACTAATAAAATTTACTTTTAGTCCTTTATCTTTTAATATGGACGAATTTTTTTTTTTTTATAATGATAAAGGAAATCAAATTTTTTTAAAAGATAAAGAATAAAAATCAAATTTTAATAGTAAAGAGGACAAGAAAATTATTTTCCCCTTTTATTCCTATTTTGAGTTTAGTTGTGTAGACTTTCATCACAATTCAAAAGTAGTTCTGTAAAAAAAAAAAAAAAATTGGTTCAGTAATAGACAGTAACAAGTGAAATAATCCATTGATCAATTAGACTCTATTAAGTGGATGGATCAGACTATGGGTGTGTTTGCAATTGATTAAAAAAGTGAAGAATCACTTTTTTCGGGAAGTTGGTGAGACCCAACTTATCCCAAAAAAAAGTGATTCTACACTTTTTTAATCTCTTGCAAACACACCCTATGTCACACCAGCATCAAGCAGATCTTTTACTTTTCACCATCGGTTATCGATCCAAAATGTCGAATAAAAAATTGGAAAATT
Source organism: Prunella vulgaris (assembly GCA_026898435.1). Classification (NCBI taxonomy): domain Eukaryota; kingdom Viridiplantae; phylum Streptophyta; class Magnoliopsida; order Lamiales; family Lamiaceae; genus Prunella; species Prunella vulgaris. The sequence continues at coordinate 21,210 of JAPKLY010000842.1, read as the reverse complement.
ATTTTTTTTCGTCCTTTATCGTTCACCTATTGCGATTTTGGTTCTTTTGACCATTAAAACTTGATTTTAGTTCATTATCTTTCAAAAAAATTGATTTTCATCGTTTATCTTTCAAAAATATTTGATTTTCATCCTTTATCGTTATAAAATTTTAATTTTCATCCTCTATCTTTTCAAAAAATTTGACTTTCATCCTTTTTGAAAGATAAAGGACTAAAAGCAAATTTTAATAAGTAGAGGACCAAAATCATAATAGCTGAAAGAAAAAGGACGAAAAAAACCATTTTCCCCAAAAAATTATATTATTATTTTCAAATTTGTGAGTGAAAAACAAAATCTCTATAATTAATCTTATCTTCTTCTTCAGCGATGAAGACGAGATTGATGAAAATCATAACTCCTAGTGGCTAGCATTCTCTCTCTCTCTCTCTCTCTCTCTCTCTCTCTCTCTCTCTCTCTCT
>JAPKLY010000842.1:0-18955 GCA_026898435.1 Prunella vulgaris | reverse complement strand
GTATATCCGTATTTATAATATATAAAATTTATAAATTATATGTAATATATATAAGTATATGTAGTAATATGAATATAATTATATTTCGATTCGATTTTCAGTTATACGGTTTTTTTACCTTAAAAACCGAAACCGAAAACCAAAATCTTGAATGTTTAAAATCAAAACCGAACCGAATACCAAATTAATCGAACCAAAATTTTATTTCGGTTCGATTTGGTTCATTTTTTTGGTTTTAACCAAATAGTGCTCACCCTACACCTAATGCATATTTTGATACATTTGACCAAATATTTGATACATTAAAACAATTTCTTGATAAACTCATCATGAACTATTTTCACACAATACCTACTCTATTACTCTAGAAAGTAAATAAAATAAATAATATTGAATTACTAGTTACAAATTATTACAACTTAAATTTGTAGAACCTTCTTTCTTTTAGCTTTTATTTAAAGAATATGCATAAAATCGGGATTAATACCATTTTTGTTCCATACGTTTTTCACTTTTTTGTTTTTATTTCATAATTATTAATTTTTCAAATTTAGTCTCATAACATTTCAAATTTATCTAAATCAGTCTCAAATGACTGGAAATTGTATTAAACGACATATCGTTCATGTACCGGTCACACAACTATTTTCCAGCAAAATAGGCTTAACTATTAATACCATTTTCATCCCATAACTTTTCTACATATTTATTTTGGTCCCATAATTATTTATTTTTTCAATTTTATTTCATACTATGAATAAATTATTTACTCTTCTACCATTTTACACATGTGACGTGCTGGCTTAGTAAATTAAATTAAATCTTCAAATAATAATTTTGTTATTAAAAAAAAGTTAAAACATAAAATTAAAACCTAAAACTTGAAATTATAAAAAAGACACTAATACGTGCAGAGCGCCGACATCGTATTTTCCACGACCCTCTACCTTCATGTGCCGATCTTTGTTCGAGCTCCAATTCCATGCTAGAGCTTGCTTCTTCGAGTCTTCCTTCTCCGCAATAACAATCTGTAAATCCTTGATCACTATATAGCTCTAACTTCGTCAAATTGTTGCCACAATTCGACGGTAATGGTGACGACGATTGAGTTTATTGAAAAAAATTTAATTTAATTTATCGATTTAGTATGCCACATCTGAGAAAAGACCTAACCAAAAAATAATATCATTTTCATCCCATAACTTTTATGCTTTTTTTATTTTAGTCCCATAGTTATTTATCTTTTCAATTTAGTCTCATAACAATTCAAATTTATCCAAATAAGTTCTAAATGGCCGGTAAATAGTAGCACATGAGTGACATGTGTACGAAACGATGTCGTTTAATGCAATTTCAGCCAGTTAGGACTGATTTGAGTAAATTTAAATTGTTATGGGACTCAATTAGAAAGGTAAATAATTATGGGACTAAAACGAAAAAATGAAAAAGTTATGGAACGAAAATAAAAACTGATATACAAATAATATTATTTAGTGAACAATTGTTACTTATCCTTCAATAATTCTTTTAATAAAAACAACTAAGTATATCTTAATGAATTGGGAGAATTTCAAATATTTAATTAGTTTTAATTCTATTTCAAATATTTAGCAAAATTCATGAATTCTACAATATATCCATTTTCAAATTTCTTAATTAGATTTCAAATTAACGTAACACCCCTCAAAGGCAATATAAAATAATTTGTAATTAATTGATGAATTTCATGTTACATAAAATAAAATTAAACAAGTCAATTATTAAATTAATTGTAAAAGATTTAATTCGTTATAATAATATGATAAAATGCACCGATTTAAAACTTTGGAAAATGTGTTGATTAAAGAAAAGAAAAGGAAAATACAGTTATAGGTATAGGTGATGTTAGTGATTGAAGAGTGGTAAAAACATAGTTAAGAGGATGAATCAAGAAATTAAAGACAGTGATTATATTCTTGGTCGGAAGAACGCCGAGCTAAGAGATGTGTACGAAAACCTGGACCGAATATCAGATGAATTTGATTTGGAGACAGGTTCTTAGGCGTGATGGAGGTTATTCACTAATATCCATGTCATCGTCAGAAATATCCATGGCCCTCCTCGGATGAAACACCTTTTTAGCCGTCGTGAAATCGGATGACTGAGTGAATGAGACAAACAGAGAGAGAACTACTCCCTTCGTTCCAAATTAATTTACACACTTTCTATTTTGGGTTGTCTCAAATCAATTTGCATACTACTAATAAAGAAAATATCGATTTGTGTGCAAACTTACAAAATTATACACATATTTACCTATAAGCCACTATTTTAACTTAAAAAACACATTTTTCTTAAACGATGTGTACTTTTATAGGTGCAAATTGGATTCTTGATATATCTCTCTAACTCCCACCCTAATCTTAGATTAGAATTTTGGGAGATTATGTACTCCTATTAGACAATGAAAGTTGATCGTAATTTATATTTTAATCTCAATAAATTAATTAGCGGAAAAACTTAAAAATTAATTTCAATAAATTATAATTATCCTTTCAATTATTATTCATTACTCCATATTTTTTATTTTTTTGTGGCCTTTCACATTTGAAAGTAACTCCTGTGTGTAAAGTAGGAAAAGTTAATTTGAATTTCTTCATTATTTAATTCAAATTTTTATTGACAGGAACTGATCATGCATGATTTAGCTAAGTTTTCAGTTGCATGGACCAATAGGCTATGCTTACCCTATATATATATATATATATATATATTAAAAATTGATGCAAATTTCTAGATAATTCTAGCAAGTAATAGAATTTAGTAGATAGTGTAAGATAAATTAAGAAAAATCTAGAATTTGCTAGTAAGAACAAGAACAATGTAGAACACTTATAATAAAAAGAAGATGAAGCACAAAGAAAGTTCTAGATTTTGAAAAATCTAGAACTATGATATATAGAAATTGGAGGATTCTAGAATTCACCTCCAAAATCTAGTATGTATATGTATAATCTAAATTGCTAAAATTTGTTAGATGATGAGTTATTAATATGTTTAGGGGTTAATTAAAGTTTTTATCCGTAACAATTAGAGTCGACCATCTGCTTAGGGCTTCTATATGATATGTACGTATATGTATAATCTCAAGAGACAGCACCATTCCTACAATAATTTAGGAAATATATAATTTCAATAATTTAAGATAATAATCTTAATTAAAAAGAATTCATCAATATTAATCACACATATATATATAATTATAAGCTTCGAAGGACCTTCAATAAATCTAATGTATCCGTTACTTTTTATGTTATTTATATTATAAATAAATATATATTATGTGGACTTTATAATAATCATATGGTTTATTGGGTCATGGGCCAATAATGCTTACGTTGTATTATGTAACTGGACTCATTCATTCTTGCACAGTATTATTATAGTGAAATAATCTGTTTTGATACACCTTCAGACGTAGTCACTCATGACGAACGAAGTAACCAAATTTCTAATTTTATCTCATTATTGGTTTTCTTATTTCTCAATATATACGTTACCAGCATTTTTTTTTTCGGAAACAAATCAAGTTTGTACTTAATGATAATAGCTACTTGATTTGAGCTTTCGATAGTAGGAATTGTCTTATTAGATTTAAGTGGAAAAATTATAATAAAATTTTAAATTTATTTTTTGTCCAGAAGGTAAAGATAAATTATCTTTCGGCAGTATCTCAATAAGAATGTTAAAAATGAATATCTTAGGTAAAAATATTCATATTATTTATGTAAATACATGAAGGATCTTTTAAGTGAACAAATAAAATTGTTAATGAAAATATTATGATAAAAACTATTGATAGACGAAAATTGTGGCTAAGGACAAGATAATAGTTGAGATGATCGAGGTCGGAATTTCCTTAAATGAATCTCATCGTACTAGTTAGTTTGAAGCAAACATGGACATGGACAATGATAATTCATTGAGAATTTTTTTTTGGGTACCATAACTTATTGAGTGCCCGATTTTAGTGTCAAATATATTAACTCTTAGATTTTGGTCATGTAACTCTTTGGGTTGTCCAATTTTGAGCCTATTTTTGTCGAAAAAATGAAAATAATATCATTTTTTGTTAAAACTTTCTAACATCCTTGCTAATATTTTATTATTTTTGTTAAAGTTTCTGTAATATGGAAAAATAGAAAAACAAAACAAAAAAATTGAATTATTTGGCAACCAGGTTAGCAAGGTACGTACCAAAAACCCCCAAAATCAACCACCACGCTCACTGTGCATAGGCAAAAATTACCTTATTTTCACTTTTTTTTTTTTTATGAAAATGAGATCAAAATTGGACAACCCAAAGAGTTGAGGGACTAAAAGCTAAGAATCAAATGTATTGGGATCAAAATCGGACACGCAATAAGTTATGGGACCAAAAAACTTTTTTTTCCCATAATTCTTTTAAAGTTTTTGGGGGAGATGTGTTATACCTGGATATTTCAATTAATTTGTGATTAATTACGGAAATAATTAATTTAAGAATTTGATTAAGGAATTAGAAGGAGAGTGTTTGGATAGAGGGACGAAGGGTATACTGGACATTTCTCCTTCAATTTGGGCACATTTGAAAGATTTGTAGGAAATTGGTAAAATAGAAAATGCCCAGGTGAAAAAGGATATTTTTATGTATTTATACTAAAACATACTGAGTTGCACGGATATATATATATAGAAAAGACGAAGGAATACAACCTGTGAGCATTGACAGCATAGCGTAAAATAAATGTACTCTTCTCTTCATATTAATCTATATATTTACTTTTAACCTTTAAAATAGACTCATATGCCTTTTTCATATGATGATGTTGAAAATTAACAAAAATGCTTAAAAAATAAATTAATCAAAGAATAAAAGCCCCTCAAATTTAAGTAATACCTGAAAAATAATTTTTAAATATCTCAAGAAGAACTCACAATACTCAAGAAACAAAATCTTTAATACCCCAATTGCCAAAAAAACATATAATGCAACGTGTCTATTGTATTTTTGAAAATTCAAAATTAAAATCAAAATTAAAATTAAAATCTAAGTACCTGTTACACATATATGCACTTGGGTGTACCCTAAAATTTGCGATAATATATAAGAACTTGCTTGTGTGGATTGTTAAAAATTCATGCGGATAGAATCCTAACAACTCAACATAGATTTATGGATATAATTAAGGGATGGATATATATTATAGGATCTTGAAACATTCCAAATTGAAAAGAACAATAGTACGAAGTTTCATGCATGGTGCATATATGACATTATTACCGCCAAATTAATTTCGGAATTTTTTTTTTTTATCAGCAATTATTAGTTATTAGTGGTTAGAAGTTAGTTCACCAAGTCTCCATACACTCATATCTCCAAGCCAACCTTATACCTCCCTAATAATATTCGTCCCCAAAGGAAATCGAATTCGGGTCACTCACTCAAGTGAAGAGCCCGGTGGCCAGGTGAGCTAACTGACCTGGTTAAATTAATTTCAGAAATTAAGGAGGTGAAGAACTTATAATATCCTCATTATTCTGACCAATAAACATTCATATGATCTCTACGTCCAAAAGTATTATTCATGCATATATATTGTATAAAATTATATATATAAGATATTAATCATTTATTGATTGATGGATGGGTAGGAGGAAGCATGACGAAAAAATGTCGTATCCTGATGAAGATTCCGGCGATGAGAGTAGTGATGCTGACTCTCACATCATCCAAACCCTCACTACATCACCTCCCCTCACGTCTCTCTCTAGATCTCTCTCTCTCTCATAATTAATTTATATTTGAAGATTTAATTAATTATGCAAGTCTTAAATTTTCCATTGATTATTTGATCATCAAGGAATTAAATCTCTCTCTTGACAGGGCACTGGCGAGCAGTAGTACTTCCAATGGCCAAGATTATAAGGGGAAGATCAAGAATTCCCCAAAGAAGTGAGTGCATTATATCTTATGATCATATTAATTAAATTATGAAATTGTCACCATTATATATTTTTTAAAAATATATACACATGTATCTCTTTTAATAGGACATCGGGGAGCTCCGGCGACTTGGGCGGGGCGGAGGAGGACGAGCTGTGCGAGGCGAAGGGGAAGGCAATAATGGTAAAAGGTGAAGTTACGTCGAGCGATGAAGATAGTGATTATATTCTTTGTCGGAAGGAAGCCGAGCTAAGAGATGTGTACGAAAATCTCGATCCGATCATACCTCCCTCCTTGAGGTTGAATTTGTCGTGTTAGAGAATTTATTTTATATAACTTTGAAAATTTAAATGATAATAAATTTTTAGATGAGATGAAATTATTTCACATTCTCGTAAAGTTGTTCTTAACACACACTTTCTCTCTCGCTGCAGGCAGCGGATCTCGTACGACTTCGATTTGGAGACGGGAAGGTTCTTAGGCGTGATGGACGAGGAGGATGACGAGATAGATAAATCCGACGTTGACGATAAGCTCAAATTGATTAGACGAATAGATGTGGATGTGTCGACTTCCCAAGACAAATCGGAGGATGATGATAAGAAGGGCAGTGGCGCAAAGAAACTGAAGATCATGAAGTGAAGAAAATTGACTACTTTCCTTCCCCATTTTTTTTTTCATTTTTATTATATCCTCCCACAAGAACTAGTAAAAGGGAAAATATACAAAATGGTTCATAAATTTGACACTAATTACAAATTGATTCTATACAAAAAAAAATATTTCTATGCAGGAAAAAAAGTTATACTTCTGTGCAAATATTGTGAATCAATTTGTAGATATAGCGACGATGCAAACAAGGACACTGCTATGATTATATGCAAGGATGATGGAAACAAGGGCGCTATACTATAGCAAAAAAAAAAAAAAAGACTTGAAATTAATTGAAGATCATCATCACATCATCTCACTAATTTTCTTTTCTTCTAATTCTTGCTTCCAAGTGTTGATTATTTCATTTGTTACTTGATACTTTTGTTACATTTCTTTTGATTTTTGTTTCGTGACAGAACTGGTTACAACTATGTGTATATTGATTGGAAAATATTATTATTTCTAGAGAAAATTGATTCCTTAGTGTGTTTGATCCCTTAGGCATCAGAAGCAAAATTTGAATTTTATTGCACTCGGTATCAAAGTATAATTATAAATAATATAAATACCGCAAAGTCTAATATGCAATATTGCACCATACCCGACCCGTGCAATATCCCCAAATGAAAATTTGCGGATTCAATAAAATTTTTAAGAAAAATTCTCGTCACTCCCAGAATGTATATCACATGAACATATTTGTGCTACTGTAAGACAAAATGTGTGCTACTACGTCTTAAAAAATTAAGTTTTTGTACTTTTAAAGTAAGTATAAAAATAGTATGTATTTTTACAAGAACAAATATGTGTTTCTTAATTTATTTTTCATTTTATTATTAATTTTATGTTGATAATATGTTGTTAATGTAATAATACCTTACATGTGTTACTGTCTCGCCACTCCCAGAATGTATACCACACGAACATATATGTGCTACTGTAAGACAAAATGTGTGCTACTACATCTTAAAAAATTAATTTTTATACTTTAAAAGTAACTATAAGAATAATATATATTTTTATAAGAACAAATATGTGTTTCTTAATTTATTTTTTATTTTTTATTGATTTTTATGTTAATAATATGTTGTTAATGTAATAATACCTTACATGTGCTATTATATCTCGAAAGTCCCAAAATGTATACCACATGAATATATGTATGCTACTGTAAGACAAAATGTGTGCTACTACATTTTAAAAAATAATAATTTCTATAAAAATTAATAAATATTTATGAAAACTGAATATTTTTTCTTATAATAATACATATATTGATCTTACATTGTATTAACATGTTTGTTTTCTACAAAAACAAAGGAATATATGTAAAAAAAAATAACATTTGTTTTTATAGTAGTACACATTTGACCTTATAGTAGCATAAATTTACTCATATAGTATCACCAACTGGAAGCGAAAATCCTGAAATTTGAAAATTGTCCAAATCCGACCGACCCGTTCAAGATCCGTGAATTTTGTTATTTTAACCCTATTGACCCGCGAGTTTTCAAACTTTTCCCTTTTTTACATATATTACACCGTGCAATATTGCATAGGAGACCCTCTTTAAAACTAGTTAGACCCACTTGGTTAAACTTAGAATTTTGTACGGGGACAAACTCTATTTTAACTTTCAATAAAAAAAAAAAAACTCTATTTTAACTTTTTAATTTTTAATATACAAACACTTTTTCTTCATAAATTTATAAAAAAAAAATAGCTTTTTAAAAAAAATAAGTGATCAATATCCTTAATTCTCACTACTTATGTTTTCTTCTAACCCCTAATTTTTTTACTATTTTATTTCTTACACTAAATTAATATATTAATTTATTAAAAAAATATTTTAAAAGATGCAAGATTTAATTAACATTATTTTTTAAAATTTTTATTATCTTTCAAAGGTCGGAGTGCTGTTCAATTTTTTAAAAATATTAATTCCAATAAAAATATTAATTTCACCTTATAAATGTTCATACAATTTCAATCTCTATATAAATCTTCAACTAAAATTAAATCTAACTAAAAAAACATAAACCCTAAACTAAGTACTGAGTTTGTGAAGCCTTTGGCTTCTAACTCCGGCGATGGAGCCTCTGGCTTCGAGTTTTCCGGCAACAACTTCTATTCTGCTGCGGCGATTGCAATTTCCGGCTGTGAAGCGACGGCGGCGCGGTTGTTTACAGAGGCTGGGATGGAGCATTTTCTTTGGGCTTTTCGCAATTTCCGGCGATGAAAGTTGAGCAGTGGCAGCGGCCATTTCCGGGCAGTGGGTGACGCTTCAAAGACGGCGGATTAGATTCAGCTTTCTGGCGCGACGGTTGAGAAACGTTTTTCCGGCGAGCTTCTTGTCTTGTGCAGGGCCATTAAATTTGGGCTTTCAAGATTAATTAATTTGGCCACAGTAATTGATTGTTCGCCTAAATATTTTTTTAACAATTAAATTATTAATCCACTCAATTTTAATAAAATTGTCACATAAATAATATTTTCACAATTAAATTCAATTGGTTAAGTTAATGTAAATAATCACAAGAATCGAATAAATTAGGCAATTAAAATATACAAATTTCAAGTAAAAAACACACTAAGTGAAACCAATTAAAACTCAATTGTCTCAAATAATTATAACAGCCAGAATAAATGCAGAAGATAAAAATAAAAGAGTATGACTTGTGTGCATGCGAGTGCATCGTATGCATTCGCTATTTTTACTATTTCCAGTCCGCCAAGTAATTATGGTAAAAGTGCCCTTTCTTTTATTTTCAATTGATCGATCTCCTATTTCCTCACTCAACCTAGCTGTTTGTTGAGAGAATGTGGTGGTTAAGGAAGAGCGACGTATACCTGCCTCAAAGATTGATCATTTTAATTCAAATTGAATCTATTAAATGGGCTTCAGATTTTATCTCCAAGTAAAATAGATTAGTGGGCCAAAATAAATTATTGACATAACATGATACCAATTCAACTTATCTTTTGATTTAACTCAATTAATATTGACATATATATTTTGCTCAATTAAAACATATTTCAATAAAATAGCAAAATAAATGTTTTTTTTCACATTTAAGCTCAAATAGTCCAATTAATGTAACTAAATGCATGAAATCATATAAAATGCTCAATTAAATCACATAAATTTCAAGCAAATAATCACTAATCAGGTATTATAAATTATTCTTTGGGTATTGTGACTTGTTCTTGGGGGTATTTACTTATATTTGTTCTTGGAGTATTGTGATTTGTTCTTCGGGCATTGTTATTTGTTCTTCAGGTATTGAGAATTGTTCTTGGGGTATTGAGAGTTGGTCTTGGGGTATTATAAGTTATTAATGGGGTATTTATTTATATTTGTTCTTGGGGTATTGTGATTTGTTCTTCGGGTATTGTTATTTGTTCTTGGAGTATTTATAATTGTTCTTAAGGTATTTACTTAGACTTGTTCTTGAGGTATTGTAAGTTGATCTTGGGGTATTTACTTACACTTATTCTTGGGGTATTGTGACTTGTTCTTGGAGTATTATAAATTGCTCATGGGGTATTGTATGTTGTTATTGGGATATTTTTCTATAGAGTTGTTCTTGAGGTATCATAATTTGTTCTCGGGGTATAATAATTTGTGACTTGTTCTTGGAGTATTGTAAATTTTTTTGGGGTATTGTATGTTGTTATTGGGGTATTTTTATATAGAATTCTTCTTCGGGTATCATAATTTATTCTTGGGGTATCCACTCATAATATATATATATATATATATATGAATTTTACTACTAATTAAATTAATTACTCATAAGCCCTAATTAAAGTTGGTTCCAATGCCAAGCATATATTCATGGCCAACACATGACAAGCATAAAATATTGAGAATTAATTTCCCACGTATATAATACCTCAAGAGTAAAATATAATACCCCAAGAGTAAAATATAATACCCCAATAACAACTAATAAATACCCCAACAATAAATTTCTTTCTTACCCTATGAGTAAAATATAATACCCCAAGAATAAAATATAAAACCCCAAGAGTAAAATATAATACCCCAAAAATAAAATATAAAACCCCAAGAGTAAAATATAATACCACAAGAATAAAATATAATACCCCAATAACAACTAATAAATACCCCAACAACAAATTTCTTTTCTTACCCAATGAGTAAAATATAATACCCCAAAAATAAAATATAATACCCCAAGAGTAAAATATAATACCCCCAAGAATAAAATGTAATTACCCAATAACAACTAATAAATACCCCAACAATAAATTTATTTTCTTACCCTATGAGTAAAATATAATACCCCAAGAGTAAAATATAATACGCCAAGAGTAAAATATAATACCCCAAGAATAAAATATAATACCCCAATAACAACTAATAAAATACCCCAACAACAAATTTCATTCTTACCCTATGAGTAAAATATAATACCCAAAGAATAAAATATAATACCCCAAGAGTAAATATATAATACCCCAACAACAAATTTCTTTCTTACCCTATGAGTAAAATATAATACCCCAAGAGTAAAATATAATACCCCAATAACAACTAATAAATACTCCAACAACAAATTTCTTTCTTACCCTATGAGTAAAATATAATACCCCAAGAACAAATATAAGTAAATACCCCAAAAACATTAATTACAACTCATAATCTCACAACAATTTATTATATATCAAAAGAAAATGTTAACAAAAAAAAAAAAAAGATTTATAACTTGTCTATGAAATTATAAAAAAAGCAATTTAAATACTTTACTATGATATATTCAAATTAATTGACAGTTCTCCAAAATTAATTGAGTTCTTTAAACGTTAATTGAATTGAAGGAACTAATTAACATATAAATGGCATAATGCTAATTAATACAAGTAGAAACCACTGCTTCACTAAATTGCCACGTTAGTAAGTCCGTTTCAAACATACATTAGTTTTATCTTGATGGCTTTAGAATCAAATACCATATACATATAACATACTAAAATAACTGAGAATCCAAAGGGTAAAACTTCCCGGAAACAATGTTATGTAAGCTGATAATGGAAGTGGATACCCCAAGAACAACTCATAATACCTCAAGAACAAATTATAATATCTGAAGACAAAATAATTAATACCCCAACTACCAAAAAAAATACATAGTGCGGTGTGTAGTGTGTGTTTCTGAAAATAGCAAATTACAATTAAAATTGAAGTAAAAATGCACACAAGTTTTTGCGAAAATAAAAAAAATCAAGAAATTAAAGTGGATAAAACATATAATAAATTCAAATAATTAACTTTATTACGTATACATACTATTTTCGAATAATTCAAATAATAAATTAAATGGGAATCACAAAGAAGACCACTTTTTATATCAATATTAAAAATAAAAACAAAAAAACTTTTTCAATTACAGAGAGAACCAAATTATTTTTTCTTATTCAATAGATTACTTTTTCTTAATTTTGCTGATTGCTACAGTAACCTAAGCTACCGCTACAGTACACTTAGACTGATATGAACATTACCTATGCTGACAATGCTACAGTACCCGAATTCAAATTTAAACATTACAGTATGGTATAACCGAGCATACTATAGTATAATTGAGAATACTATAATATAATGAAAAACAATATAGTATAATTAACCACCTCAAATTAATGCAATAGTATAACAAACTAATCTATAAATTTTAAATTTGGTCCGTATAAATTACATATTTTGATATTGGTCCTATATTTGACTTTGATCTTTCGTCAATGCCCTCTCATTTCTGTTGAGATGAATTGAAACACAACATACAGAGTTATAGGACCAATAAATGGACACTAGAGAGTTATTTAGGACGATTTTTTTTCTCCTCCACTATTATTCCTGCAAAATAACCATAGGAGATTTTTTAAAAATATAACTATATCAATTAAAGCAAAGGCCTCATGGATAACTGGTGCACGGTATACTCACTTAACATTTTAAGTTATTTATATTAAAACTGTTGCTAATTATACTTAAAAGTATACAATATTATTAATTTTCCATGTATATCTTTTGTGTAATCAATCCAAACTTTTCAATGTAATAAACCAAACTTTTGAGTGAACACACCGTGCATTAGACAATCGTAGGACTTACTCTAAATTAAATAGTGTAGGTATATATAGCCAGTTGTGCGCCAGACACACTTTTATTAGAAATAATATGCAAAAAAAAAAAAATATGGACTCGCTTTAATAATGAGTTAGAGAGTGAGATATTCTTGGTTACGATGTCTGTCTGTGACAGAGTCTGGTGCAGCAATGGGTGTTTCCGGCGAAGATGGGAAGTTCATTAATCTCTCTGTGTCTGTCACTCGAATTGGCGGCGGCCGAGAGAGGATGAAGACCCTGTCGTCGCCATGGATTGTGATGATGACGGCGGCTCCGTCGCCTCTGATGTTGATATCTGTGAAGATGAGGGCGCCGCCGCGTCTGACATGGATATTGATATTGATACGGATATCTGTGAAGATGAGGGCGCCGCCGCGTCTGACATGGATATTGATATTCATATCTAGTCTTGCAAGAATTAATTATTTGTTTATCGATTGATTGAACTTTGAAAGTCGTAACATTTCATTTAGTTTTTTTTTTCTTTTACTGGCAGATAAATAATTTCTGGTTTGCGCTAGTATATTGTTAGTTAAATAAATTTTGTATGAAACTTTGCAATCAAAGGGATAATTCAGGTGAAAGTAATTGTCCCTAAACATTCAAGTAGAGACATAGGTAATTCATAAACGGTGCCCTTAGTATCACTAGGTGTATAATTCCCTAAAGCATATTTTCTCTTATTTGAATTTCTTGGGTTAATTAGTTGTTATCTTTTAATTGTTAAGTTCGTTGTTGATTTTTGTTGCTTAGTTTAAAATCAAAAAAAGAATAGAAACCCTTGCTCGTGACTGTATAAGCATGACAACACATAGGATTAGGGGCCCATTGCACTAACACCTCCCGTGGACGATACTACTTGGTCGTTTACTACCTTTGATACTACTACGATCCCTTACACTTGAGGGTGGATTAGCTAGTTGAAATTTGACTAGAAGATACGAACAAGTCAAATACTCACAATTCTCTCACCACAACCTTCATCCTTCATAATTTGAAAAGATTTAGTGAACGGTGTGAATAATAAAATCACTCAGTGGGGACATGTAAGTTCGAAATTTAAATAAATGGACATTTATGTAATCGACACACCAAATTTTTACTCATGTAATAGATGAAAAGTCTTTGCAACTATACACTGTCTCATCAATAATGCAAAGTCCTTGCAAATAGATATATATCGTCTTATAAAGCATGGAGTCAGAAAACACATCAACACATAAACTTAAATAACAACTTGATAAAAATTGTCACATTTTTTTCTATTTATCCCATATGCAAATGCAAACTAGTAGATGGGTAGGTGAGTCATTCACATGTGCATGCAAGTTGGGGGAGGGTAGGTGAGTCATTCTCTCAACTGAATTCTTGGCATATATATAAATCAGCAGCCCACTTCATTTTTCTTCAACTGAAATCCTGATCTATTTGCACTATAAATTCCATGCATCTTGTTTATACAAAATAAAAAATAAAAAACTGTGCATCGTTTTTATTAGTTAGTTGGAGTTATGAATTCTTGGCACATCGTGTTGCAATGAAATTGCAAATTAAGGAGATAATGAAATAAATCTAAATGAAACCTTTTTAGGTTTCCTGTTCTGTTATAAGCCCAGTTTTATAGTTATTATATATCTAAAATAACAATATATATATATATATATATCTTTCTTCTGGTACATTATTGCATAACTTTTTTATCTAAATGATAGCATAACTTTGTTTTATATATATATATATATATATATATACAAGAGTTTGTATTAGGCCATGTTAGAATCACATCTTTCACTTTTGCATAAATCTTCTTTTCAAAAAATAAATCTGCAAAAAAGTCGAAATGAAAACAGAGTGTAGACAGATGCTAGAGAAAACACTAACATCAATATTAGTCTATCTCAAAACAGGGAATAAAGCCTATAGTTTTCGTCAACAAGAATCGGAAACTCTACTTCATTCCAACCGTAAATTAATTACTTTGACCAAATTAGTCTTTTTTTTTTTTTTTTTTCTAAATAACACATGCAAGTCGAACACAAGAAGAAAGAAATAGAGTAATACTCCCTCCGTCCCATAGGTGTGTTTTCACCTCTGGGATGGCACAACTTTTAAGAAAAATAGAGTGTTGTGTAAAGTTATATTATTAAAATAATGAGATTAGTTGGATTGTGAAGATAAAGTTAAAGTAATAATTTCCATTTATAGGGTGTGAAAATAATTGTGGGACGGACGAAAAAGGAAAGTGTGAAAATAATTATGGGACGGAGGGAGTATTATTTTAAAAAAAAAAAGGAAAAATTAAACTGAAAAATTGATCTCATGAAAAAATAATAGGAAGAATTATTCATCAAAACAAGTTATTCGGGGTCAAAGCTTGACCCGACTCCTCGCCCCGTACGTGATAATGCCACCTGCGACATTATTAATTAACATCACCAAAAATACAACCCCCATCACCATCTTCTTATTCATTAATTAATATCTCTGGTTTACTACTCAGGAAACCAAAATAAAACCTCAATATATATTTATTTGGATATTTAATTATTTGACGAATTCATATCCTGCACAAACGCAAATTTCGCTTATAAATTAACTTTCCATATAATGTACAAAATATATAATTTCCATATATTCTTATTTGTTTTTTTATAATTTTTTCCTTATTATTTAAGCTCCGAATTCGATCGATCTCAGAAAAGTATTTTCTCATCCAAGCAAGTTTTTCATCATTCTTCAAAGATCCTGTAAGTCATCAATCTCTAGCTCTTACATCTTCGTTTTCTTATTATATATAACTGGTTCATGTTCAGTTTCTAATCTGCTTGTAAATATTTCTTGTTCTGATATATATATATATATAAATATGCCTTTTTTCCTCTCAATTTATGCAAATCTGTAATTTTATTGTATTGTGTCCCCTTTTATTTAAAGAAAACAAAAAGAATTGTCGAAAATAATTTTATGCAAAGCGATTATATTTTTATGGCAAAATTAGGGGTAAAATTAATTTATATATGAAACTATTTTAAAATGTATGTGAATTGCTATGTATTATTATTTTTTTATTATTTTGAGAATGCGAATTATCTTCACCAAAGAATATATTATAAGTTGTTACCAGTAAAAAGATAAAGGGTGGAGTTTTTACAAAAAGATATATAAAGTGATTTATATATAAATTAAATTTATACTATATTAATTTTATTGGTTTAGATTGAAAAATGCGATCAGCAGACTTCTCCATGAAAGCTTTAATCAATTTATATTGATTTTGGAAGAAATGGTTGATTCATTTGCGTCGTCAAGAAACCTTTGAATGTGGGAGGACATCTTCCATGGAGATATATATAGAGGATTATGTGTATGAAGGTCTACACTTAAAACCCATATTGTAAGTGAGAGGATTGTCTATGCTTATAAGCCCACCTAAGACCATACTCACTATCCTGATTTTAATGCTTTATACTTTGCATTTTTAATAGAGTTGATTGTAATATTTAAATGAATAAATTAATTTTTAATATTATAAAAGAGTATATATGTATTTGATAAAGTTGATTGTAATATATATTTAAATGAATAAATTAATTTTTAATATTATAAAAGAGTATGTATTTGATTATATTTGGATCCAGCCTTTGTTGTAAGCCTCCTCTCATCCACAATGGTTGAAGAACAAGACACAACAGTTGAAGAAGCGATGAAGCAAATTCCGGCAGACTTATTTGCGCTACAAATCCTGCCGCATCTCCCCGGCAGGCACCTCCGTCGTTTGAAAACCGTGTGCAAAGATTGGGTCCACATAATCACGTCTCCCTCCTTCATCAACCTTCATCTCTCCAAAGCCGATCCAACAAGCACCCGATTCCGCGTCCTCACCGCCACACCCTCCGCAATCGTCGAGCACACCAACTACTACCATAAAACGACCCACATCCCTTATCCGCCACTCTTCTCCGGCTCCAGCACCATAATCGTCGGCTCCTCCTCCGACGGCCTAATTTGTCTCCTCAACAAACTTTCTCAAGTGGCATTGGTGAACCCATCCACAGGAGAGTCTCACAGTGTGCCACTGCCGCTTCTTGCGGAGGCGTACAGCGTCTCGTTCTGGTGGCTCGGCAGAGAGCCCTCCTCCAGAGAATACACACTGGTCCTCGGAATCAGCACTAGGAGGGCATTTCAGTTCGGGGTTTATAAGTTCACCCGCACTCGCATGAAACGCATGCACTCGCGATCGGTGAACCATGCGCCGGTTATCTGCACACAACTCCGCAGCGGGGCCCACGTGGACGGAGTAGTATATTGGCCAATCTATTCTCAAGCTGGTGGCATAATTTTTGCGTATCATCTGGAGAGGAACGTGGTGTCGGAGGTGGAGCCACCTTCTCCGGCGGGGCATCTGCGTTTCGAGCTGGGAGTTGCGGGTGGGTGCTTGATTGCAATCTTTAAGAATAGGGGTAGAAATGTGTTTGAGGTGTGGGTGATGAAGGAGGAGCAATGGATCAAGCACGGTGATATTGTTGAGGGAGTTGATGACAATTTCCCTTCTTTGTCTCCTATAGGTGTTTTTGCTAATGGTGATTTGGTTTTGGAGTCGGGAGATTGTAAATCCAAGTTGATGAAGTACAACTTCAGTGTTAACAAGCCTTTGCAGCTGCTTATGGAATGTGATGAGGGCTCTACCAATGAAATTATTATGTGTGCAGATACTTTGGTGTCTCCATATATATATATTGCTGAGGTTTGAATACTTGATGTGTTATTATTATTCTTATATTTTAGTAATCGATTCTCCCATTTTCTTGAGCTTATTAACTGAAACAGTTATATTTTATTGTAGGGGCTTTGACTAAAAGACTGGATTAAAAAGGTGATTTTTGGGCTAATTTTGAAGATATATATGGAAAAATTAGGAGCACTACATTACTTTGATTATTCATTTTTCGAATTTCATGAAGACTTTGTTTTGGACTATGCAAGGTTAAGGTTTTATTTCTAATTCAAGGGTTTTTAGTTTGATTATACTATTGTGAGACTTATGTGGATTTAACTATTCTTGCATAACTCAAATATTTGTGGATTTATTATTCATTTCATGAAAGTTAATTGATCTGGCAATTCAATTTAATAGTTATTTTTCTAATGCTATCCATGAATTCATAGATACGTAATTGTCTTGGATGATTGGACACTAAGTAGCAATAGGTTTAATTTGTTATGCTATCATAACTTGTTTAACCTACATAAATCTACAAAATTAGGTTTAATAATTGCAGGCTATCCGGATTATTTTATTTAGGTTTAACTGTTTTCATAGAGTTTAATACTATTGTTAATTGATATGGAACGCTATCGTGCCAGTCGGTTAATGGTAAGTTTTGATCGAATACTTGGTTTGGTAGATTAATTTAGGAAGACGCAAGACTTATGATGGCTATACTTTTAAGTCTAAAGTTAAGTGTTTGAGTTGCAAGTTTATTTTTTGTTAGTCGATGATCGGTAATATAATTGAACGTCTCACAACCCTTGAATTGGAATTTCTCTCATATTGATATTTCCCTTGATTTTATTATTTATTTAATTCTAGTACTTTAGATTTAGAATTTAAATAATTCATAGTTACAATTCACCAGTGTTAACTTAAATTCGAAAGAAATAATTCACTGTTCCTAGTAGATTGCTCACTATACTTCTATTTTAGAGTAGGATAATTAATTTAGTTGTTCGACGACACACCCATAGCTTGTTGCTTTATTCATATGTGTTCATCATCTATTTTAGTAGTTGAATTATTGTTATGTTGGAAAATGTTTATATTTTAATTAAATATTAAATGATAATTATGTAGTTATTTATTTTGCATTCAATTCAATAGTAAGATGATATTTTTGTGTATTCAATTTTTGGATTTTTCAAATTTAATATTTTAAAGGATATGAATTGCTAAGTATTAATTATTTGTTTATTTTTTCTTTCAAAAATAAATTTTATAAATAAACAAATTTCACATTAATTATACTAGACTGAAAAATGCGGATCAGACTTCTTTGTGAAAGTTTTAATCAATTTAAATTGATTTTGGAAGAAATTGTTGATTCAAAATATTTAATTTAAATGAACAAAAAAGTTTTTAATTTTATAAAAGAATTGGGGTAGAAATGTGTTTGAGGTGTGGGTGATGAA
>JAPKLY010000841.1:109425-122071 GCA_026898435.1 Prunella vulgaris | reverse complement strand
CCCTGTGTCTCTTCGTATTTCTTTCTGTTCTTATCTGTGCACATCACCCAAAAACAAATTTTCATTATAAACGTTTCCGCACTATTTTCAAAATTCAGACTACCTCAAGTAGTCTGCTGATTTTATGAATAAATCAGTAAAATTGAAAAAGGTTTTTGAATCCTTACAAGTCTATTCAACCCCCCCTTCTAGACTTGTTCAAGTGTATTCTTCCCTAAAACCTGCCTTTGGGACCAACAGCTAAACTCAGGTGCGTGATCAGGAGAAGAGGCAGAAGAACATACCTCATCATCTGCCATCAGGCAGAGGTCATCATACTCCTCATCGGAGAAGAGTTCAGGGGACCGGCGTCCTGGGCCATCTGAATCTGAGGAATCCTCAGCAAGCAACGCTCTCTGGTCTGATGCCCTGAGCTCTCTCTTGGCTCTCTGATCCTCTCACTCACGAGCACTGAGCTCCGGACAATCATACTGATAATGTCCGGTCTTTTTGCAGTGGTAGCACTGATCTACATCAGAAGCAAACTTCTTGTCAGTGTACCTTTTATCAGATGACTCCCTCCTGCTCCCTGATGATCGTTCAGGTTTGGAGATGGATCTTCTGGGCTCATCATCTCTCCTCTTCTCATCTCTTAGTCGCTCAGGCTCGTTGCGATCCCTCCTGGAATCTGAACCCCTCCTTTCTTCTCTTCGGGGGCTCGATCTCCTAGGGCTGGAGTACCTGCGATCACGACTGTCAGTATAAAATTTCTTATACCTTCCGAATCGAGAGTTCAGTTTCTCGAATCGTCGCGCCATCAGGCTGTACTCCAAGGCTAGCTCATCCTTGTTCATGTCCTTCAGAGACTTAGAGCCAGATCCAGCCTCAGGCTCAGGAGTAGCTTTAAGAGCCACGCTCTTTTCCTTTTCAGGAGTCTTCTCCTCACTAACTTCCTCACTGACAACACCCTTCTTCTTCCTCTTATCGAGGTCGAATTCCAGAGCCTTTAACTCTGAGAATAGGTGAGAGTAAGGAATGTTTGTAAGATCCTGAGTGTTTTTCAGCAGGATTACTCTTGTGTCCCATCTTTCAGGGAGACAGTTCAGGATTTTAGAAGACACCTCCCTCTTGGGAAACTCCTTCCCAAGGGTTGCTAGCTCGTTCATCATCTTAATGAACTGAGCTTCCATCTGATCGATGGATTCTCTCTCTAGCATCCGGAAGGCTTCAAACTTCCTAATAGCAAGATCTCTCTTGTTCTCCTTGATCTTTTCTGATCCCTCTCATCTCCTTCAGAGCATACCAGATTTCCTTTGCGGTCCTCAGATGCATGAGCCTGACCTAATTCTTGTAAGAAACGGTGTGGAGTATAATGTTCTTGGCAATATTATCTAGTCCGATTTGCTTAATCTGATCAGAATTAAGCGCAGACCTCTCCACTTCTTCATCTCCGGCGGCTGGAACAGGGACATTGCCAGCAACAGGCCAGGTCGTCTGAGGATTCCTCATAAACCTGATCGGACCATGCTCAATCACCTGATGCATATGATCATGGATAGATTAGAGATGTGCAAGTACCCTGAATTTCCAATAGTCATAATTGTCAATAGAGAATTCAGGAAGATTGCCCTTGAGGCGTTTAGAACCGGATGCCATGATATGCAATTTTCAGAAATAAGATCTATTCAGTAGACCACCAAAAGTTTCTCCTCAGAAACTGTTTGTAAACAAAGTCAGTGGTCTTTTGAACCACCGCTCCCGAAACGAGTATAATCAGTGTATGGGGGAATACACTGATGTCAGATTTTTCTGAAAGACTCAGAAAAATGCTCTTACACTCTCAGTTAGGATTTCCTGAATTACTCAGTGTTCTGAAGGTCCACAGGGGCAGCGGGGACGGTTCAGTAACAAGTCTGATAAACTGAGTGTGAGTAAAGTGCTCGGAAGCTTAGTAGAGATAACAAACCTACTGACTGCTCGGAAGTGGGTCAGTTGGACTATTATCTCAGTGAGCTAGAGTACGTGCGGAAAGTGAGCCCTTATTTTCTACTCGTTTTAAGTTTTTGAAAACATTTTCTCTGAACTTGCTTAGTAAACTGGTGGTTAAGGCTGAGTGCACAATATTAAGATTCAGGATGATTGATTCAGTCCTGAATATAAAAATGATGCAAAATGTTCAGTTTATTATGATGACAGTTATGATCCTGAACAGAATAGTAAATCAGCACACAGGGGACTTTTTAACGTGGTTCGGAGATAACCAACTCCTACGGTCCACGACCTGATTTAACAGGAAGCTATCCTCAAAACCCTGAGGATAGGTACTTGGTTTTATGTGCCAAGGGACACGAGTAGCCAACTTCCTCTCTTAGGAACTGACCCCTGGGCGTTTTACAAGTCCCAGTCCTTCTAACCAACCAATCTCACACCTTGAGTGGTTTGGTATTCTGGTTTCCAACTAAGATAGCTCTAGCAATACAAAACAATGCTAAATATTAGAGCTATTGATCTAAGCAAATACAGAGTGAATCCTACTACAACACTAGGGAAATTTAATTGCAGAGTGTTGCTTATAGTATGCTTTGAGAGCTTGGATTCTTGAGAGTTTTCTCTTGGAAATTTCCCATTAACCTTGAATGGGTGCAAGATTCAAAATAGATCCGTTGGAGGAGATCTAATCAAATCTTTCCTATTTTGGGGTGGTTGCAGGCTAGAAATACTGTTTGACCTAACCGCCATGCTTATTCTGGCAAGTTGTCCCATCGCCTGCAACTTTTGAGACGCATTAAATGCCGCATTAAATGCTGCGCAGACTCCGTACACACGTGTCGAAAGATCATTGGCCCTCCGCTCTAATGGCTAGTTGACCTTCAGACATTTGTCCTTTCCTCGTACATTCAATACTCTGAGTCTTTTGTTAATAACTCAGTCTGAACGTGTGTCTTAATGGAGTCTTACTGACATTCTCTTTGTCTCTTGTCCCATAGCATAAATAACCTTTTTGCTTTGGACTTACATAGTTCAGGTGAAGTGAACTAATGCCCGAGTCAGGTCTTATGTGTATTCAGCACAGCCTGATATATTATTCAGCCTAGTATGTGTAACCTTTTTGCTTTTGGACTTACATGAT
Source organism: Prunella vulgaris (assembly GCA_026898435.1). Classification (NCBI taxonomy): domain Eukaryota; kingdom Viridiplantae; phylum Streptophyta; class Magnoliopsida; order Lamiales; family Lamiaceae; genus Prunella; species Prunella vulgaris. The sequence goes on along the minus strand of JAPKLY010000841.1, from coordinate 118,962 downwards.
TCAGGTAAACTGAACCAAGGCCTAAGTCGTGTCTTAAGTGCATTCAGGACAGCCTGATAGGTAACACTTACTCTTCACTGACTAAGTTCTGTCCTGAATATGCTTAGAGTATTCAGTAGAAACATCAGCCAATGGTACTTCAGGATTGACTTCAGGACGGATCATCAGGCTTCGATCTTCAGCTTCAGATCAGGCAATCTTCAGCAAGACTGACTGACTCCTTCAGGATGGATTACACTTCAGACTTCAGTAAATTGGGTCGACTCCAATATTCTTCAGTCTTCAGCGAGTTCCTCCTGTACTGAATTCCTAACCTAACTATCCTGAATTATTTCAACCTGAACAACTGTACTTAGGCAGATTTATCAGGGGTTTTGGGATCTAATCAAAATAGCTCTACTTTCGCAAGAGACTAACTCCCTATTGGCCCTAATTATCATCTACACATGCAAGCATTCATACAATCCATCAATGTAGAGAATTGATCATACAACAACTCTAATCATTCAAAAGATCAACATTTCACTACACTACTCCATAGAAATCATACACTAACACATTAAGGAATTAGCTCATGGCTAATTGAGTAATCATGAGAACAATTAAGCTACTAACAATCATCATTAAGCAAGAAATGTAAAGAGAATTACCTATTACAATGACAATTGGAAAGATACAAATTACCTCTAAAATGCTATCTAGCAATCCGACAATGGAAATTGAAATTCGATCGGTGAGAATGTAGCCTTGTTGGGAGAAATCCTAGCAGTCCCTGCCTTGGAGGCGAGCTGCGCTCAAGTCCACTCGTTCGCTCGATTAAAGGCATAGTTGCGTGCCGCCCGTGGCGCTGAAGCTAGATATTGGGTTTAAAGGAATTGATTGTACTACTCATACCAACAAGGTGCATCTTCTTTTCTGGTGCCCATTGTGAAAGAACTTTAAAGTTAAGCGTGCTTGGTTTGGAGCAATTTCATGATGGGTGACCCCCTGGGAAGTTCTCAGGGTGCGTGCGAGTGAGGACATAAGCACGCTAGAAAAGACCTGTGTTGGTTTGCGAGGATAGTACATCAGTTCTACTCAGCGCAGCCGATCCAACAAGCCTTATACAAGACGAGAATGCAGGAATTAACGGATTAACGAAATCAAAGTGGTAGATCAAAAGTTATCTAAGGATTTGTGAGAAGAAATCTTAAGAAACCTTCAAGTAACTACCTCTCTCTCTCTCTAATCTAAGAATCTCACTATGATTATGAACTAATGTGACTTGGATTCCCCTTGAAAATCTGATCCTTGAAGTATTTATAGTGCTCACAATGCTTGGTCCAAAATGCCCTTCATTAAACGCGCGAAAAGGCGAAACTGCCCTCGAAATTGGGACCATCCGAACTGGCCCACGAGCACAAGCACACGACCACACGAGTCTGGCTCGTGTGAGCACTCGTGTGGTTCGATCTAGCTCGAACCAGAGCCACCTCGCACGAGTGCAGGTTCATCTGAGCACTCGTGCAAGCCTTCATCGCCCGAACCAGAGCACCATCGCACGAGTCCGAGCTTGTGGTCACACGAGTCTGGGCTTGTGGTCGCTCGAGCCCGGACTCCACTTGTCCTATTGATCCTCTACTTCCTCGTTTTCATCATATCTTGAGTTCTAGAGCTCCGATTGACTCGATTCTTTTTCCGTTGCGACCCTCTCTTTGAACTCTTCGTGATGGTATATGATTTGCCTTCATTGGATCAACTCACAATTTCCGGACATTTATGAACTTGCTCGTCTCTTGCCGATTTTGCTCGTTTTCACTACAAAACACATTTTCTTGCCACGAAATGGTTAATAGCACAATTTATACCAAATTAGGGTCAAATATAAATATAAGCACATCAAAACCATGTAGAAATGGATGCAAAAACATGCAATTAAGACCCTAATCACACCCCCAAACTAGATTGTTGCTCGGCCTCGAGCAACGAAGCGATAAGATAGGGGAATAATTGTATGTATGAAGCATCAAGCACAAGATCAATGCCATAGAATCATCACTCAATATCTAGCAAATCTAAGATACAATATCATTCAATCAACTATCAAAATCACATCAATAAGCAAAAAATCAAGTCAATGAGTCATGATCCTCTCAAGATAGGTGTTTCACTCCACACTAAAGCGTTTAAGCTCTCTCATTCATCACACAATGATACAAATACTACCACAGGCTTGACTCAAATCTACATTCTCCACCTCTTGGAATGACAATTTAATCACACATCAATTAGGACTTTTAAAGGTTGTAGTGTTGACTCTTTGGTAGGGAAGGAAAATATGTATAAAAGTGACTAAGTATGATTAGTAAAGCATAGAAGGAATCATCATGTAAATCATGTCTTCATGCAAATAGCAATCTCATCTTCATGCTCTTTCAAAATCACATTTTCAAAGATAATTCTTCCTTTTTTTTGCAAAGTTGTGAACATACTCACAACACTTGAGTCAAACTTGACCAAATTTTCATGAAAAGTCAACCTTTTTCAATTTCTTGCTAGCACTTGCCTTTGAGCCTTCTTTTCAATTCAATCCATGCATAGGATTTCTTCCACATTGGCCGCCAATTTCTTCATCATATCACCAATCTTCCTTCCTTCTTGTCACTCTACTAATCATAAGGACAAGAGAGTTTCAAAAAGGAAGGAAAATAGCTTAAAGTGTGGTTAGCCAAATGAAAGGATTATAAGCACAAAATTGGTAGCAAAGGATATCAATATCAATGGTAGGCTCATATGGCTAAGTGGCTCAATATAGAACAAAGTAAATGCCTCATATCATCTTATGTGAAATCATTATCTAATGTAGCCTCAAATAAGACTAAAGCCAAGTTCTAGAGTATAATGCACATGTGTGGAACTCACATCAAGAAAAATGTCATCCGTTCAAGATTGAAACGGGCAAAATTTAGCTCAAATCTCACAGTTAATGGTTGATCAAGACTCACATCATATAAAAAATGCTCATATCAATGAAATCTCAAGAATCATGAAATCAAAAGTATCTAAGATAGAACAAGAATCAAGCAATAAATCCACTACACTAATCAAGACTTTCAACTCATCCACACAACAATAAACATATCTCATGCATTCACTACCCAAAGCAAACAACAATCTGGCAAAAAATAACAAGCAAAACAAGCACATGATAAGCATAAGGACCAAAACATCATAGAAGCACTAGAATCATCCTAACATAGCATTGCAAAGAGAATGGCAAAACGATCACACCCCCCCAAACTTTTTTGGACCATAGGTCTAAAAAGTTTGGCAAAGAGTGGAGACAATATCAAGCAATGCACAAGATTTAAGCACAATCAATAAAAGCATCATAAATCCTAAGATCAAATTCATCAATAATCCATCATAAAAACAAATACCAAGAGAACACCCCCAAACTTGGTTAGGCCAAGTATTTCACAAGGAAAAATGAAACAATACCTCACCCTTGGAGCAATGATATTATGAAAGCACTCCCTTGTACAATAAGCACCTACACAAATAAAACACAATTAACTACACTATCAACAATAGAAGCTATAAAATAAACCACAAGGATGGGTTGCCTCCCATCTAGCGCTTGGATTTAACGTCCCCTAGCCGGACGAATTTTAAGCTCAAATCATGGTTGCTCAACATCACATAGCCTCAAATAGTTTGTTCCCTCTCGTGGCACGGAATTATGGTAAAGTTTCAAACGATGACCATTAGCATAGAAGAGTTCCTCTTTATCATTCATCAATTCATACCATCCACTTGCAAAGTAATTTGAAATTGTAAAGGGCCCACTCCATTTCGACTTTAACTTCCCGGGAAACAACTTCAATCTTGAATTAAACAAAAGTACTTGATCGAGCACTTTGAATGACTTCTCTTTTATATTTGCATCATGCCATTTCTTAGTCTTTTACTTGAAAATCTTAGCATTTTCGTACGCCTCATCTCTAAATTCATCTAACTCCAACAATTGAAGATGTCTTTTCTCCCCACATGCTTTCTCATCAAAATTTAACTTCTTAATGGCCCAATAAGCTTTGTGGTCAAGCTCAACGGGCAAATGACAAAGCTTACCATACACAAGTGGGTAAGGACAAAGGTTCAACGGAGTCTTAAAAGCCGTACGATAAGCCCATAATGCATCATCTAACTTAAGTGCCCAATCTTTCCTATTAGAGCTCACGGTCTTCTCTAGGATGAGCTTTATTTGGCGATTTGACACTTTCGCCAATCTATTAGTTTGGGGGTAATAGGCGGTGGAAATCTTATGCTTCACATCGTACTTTACTAGTAGATTCCCCAACGCTCTATTCACAAAGTGAGTACCCCCATCACTAATCAATGACCTCGGCACACCAAATCTAGCAAAAATATTCTTCCTTAAGAAATCCATAACCACTCTTGCATCATTGAATTTCATGGGAATTTCTTCCACCCACTTCGATACATAATCCACAGCCAAAAGAATATACAAGTAACCATGAGAAGATGGGAAGGGTCCCATAGAGTCAATGCCCCATGCATCAAAAACCTCTACCTCTTGAAAAATATTCAAGGGCATCTCTTCTCTTCTTGACAACCCCCCAACTCTTTGGCATCGATCACATCGAGCAACAAACATATGACAATCCTTGAAAATCGAAGGCCAATATAAACCACATTGAAATACCTTTTGAGCCGTCTTAATGGACCAAAAATGTCCTCCGCAAGGCAAAGAATGGCAATGTGTAAGCAAAATTTCAATTTCTTCATCCGGAATACATCTCCTAATCATAGAATCGGCACATCGACGATACAAATATGGATCATCCCAAATATAACAACGTACCTCTTTGTAAAACTGTTTCCTTGCATTTGAATTCATTCCATAAGGAGTTGCCCCACTTGCTAAGAAGTTAGCAAAGTCGGCATACCATGGAGCCTCATCCTCCATCTTCCAAAGTCTCTCCTCTTCAATCCTAAATATATGCTCATCGGGAAAACTCTCAAGTATCTCTTCTTTTTCTTCCGAAGCTTCATCTCCCCTCACTAGTCTTGACAAAAATGGTCGGCAATCACATTTTTGCTTCCCTTTTTATCCCTAATCTCTAAATCAAACTCTTGTAGAAGTAGCACCCACCTAATCAATCTAGGTTTAGAATCCTTCTTTTTCATCAAAAACTTGATAGCCGAGTGGTTCGTATAGACAATTGTTTTCGTCCCCACAAGATATGGACGAAACTTCTCCACGGCATATACAATGGCCAAAAGCTCCATCTCGGTAGTGGTGTAATTTAATTGAGTAGCTGAGAAGGTCTTTGAAGCGTAGTAGATCGCATGAAATCTTCTTTCTCTTAATTGCCCTAGCACCACTCCCATGGCATAGTCGCTTGAATCACACATAAGTACAAACGGTTCTTCCCAATTTGGAGTGATCAAGACCCCGGTGCACTCACCAAGGCTTCTTTCAACAACCTAAAAGAATTCAAGCAAACATCATCAAATTTAAAAGGAACATCTTTCTCCAATAATCGAGACAATCATTTTGACAATTTAGAAAAATCTTTGATAAATCTCCTATAGAATCCGGCATGTCCCAAGAAAGATCTTACTCCCTTCTCATTTATAGGTGGAGGCAACTTTTCAATAGCTACTACCTTAGCACGATCCACTTGTAGCCCACTAGAGGAGATGTGATGTCCAAGAACAACACCTTCACTTACCATAAAATGGCACTTCACTTCACTTCACTATCTTAGGAATATTATAAAACACTTGATATGCATTGGCCTTAATACAAGAATGTTTAGGAAAATAGCTCTACTTTCGCAAGAGACTAACTCCCTATTGGCCCTAATTATCATCTACACATGCAAGCATTCATACAATCCATCAATGTAGAGAATTGATCATACAACAACTCAAAACATTCAAAAGATCAACATTTCACTACACTACTCCATAGTAATCATACACTAACACATTAAGGAATTAGCTCATGGCTAATTGAGTAATCATGAGAACAATTAAGCTAGGAACAATCATCATTACGCAAGAAATGTAAAGAGAATTACCTATTGCAATGAAATTGGAAAGATACAAATTACCTCTAAAATGATATCTAGTAATCCGACAATGGAAATTGAAATTTGATCGGTGAGAATGTAGCCTTAGACGAGACAAGAATTCAGGAATTAACGGATCAACGATCAAAGCGGTAGATCAAAAGTTATCTAAGGATTTGTGAGAAGAAATCTTAAGAAACCCACAAGTAACTACCTCTCTCTCTCTAATCTAAGAATCTCACTATGATTATGAACTAATGTGACTTGGATTTAACGTACCCTAGTCGGACGCAATAAAGCTCAAGTGACATCAAAATCAATAAGGGTTGAGTGACTTACGTCACTCAACTTCTTTCTCCAAAAAGATCCCTTCTTCACCACTTTCTTCACCACTTGTGTTACCCCCTTATCTTCATTCACCTTTTTTCTCTTTTCAAAATGATCATCAACACAAAGTTCACTCTTAAGATCAAGAATGTTGTGTTTTACCTTTTCATCACTTTCCATCCCATCTAGTATTACTTTGTTCAATTCTCATTCAATCTTCTTTGGGGAACTCTAGGAATTGTCATGGATTGAAAAAGTAGCTTTTTCACCATTCATTCCAAGAGTAACCTCTCCTCGCTTGATATTAATCAAGGCATCCGACGTAGCAAGAAAAGGTCTCCAAAAAATGATAGGATTTCGAAGATCCTCCTCAATATCAAGTATAACAAAATCAACGGGATAAATTAACTTCCCCACATGAACAACCATATCTTCTATCACCCCTCTAGGCTTCACTTTAGAACCATCGGCCAATTGCACATTTATTGTTGTTGGCCTCAATTCATGTAAGCCCAACTTTTTAGCAATAGAGAGTGGCATCATATTCACACTTGCACCTAAATCACACAAGGCCTTCATCTTCTTACTTCCTTTGATGTGGCAACTCAAAATGAAACTCCCCGGATCTCTAAGCTTTTTAGGTAGATGTTTTCGTATCAACTCACTACTCCCATGAGTAAGCTTGACCATTTCCGGTTCATTGGATTTCATCTTCCTTGCCATAACATCCCTAAAAAACCTTGTATAATTTGGCAATTCCTCAATAGCTTCTAGAAAAGGCATCTTTGAATATAGCTTTGTGAAAATCTCAAAGAACTTCTTAAATCTATCATCGAGCTTATCTTTCACTCCTTTCGAAATTTCCACCTTCACATCTTTTTCCACTTTCCCTTCTTCCACCTTTCTTTCCTCACCCCCTAATTTTTCTACCCCTTCAACTTTCCTATCCTTTTTCTCCATTCTCTCAACTACCCCCATTACTTTCTCATCACCCTTCACAAAGTATTCTTTCCCCTTAACACATTTAACTTCCTCCACTAATTCAAAATGAAAATTCTCCATAGCATTTCTTTTCAACACCTCACTCTTCAACTCATTACAAGTAGAAATATCATTAATATGCACTCTTAGATTAGTTTCGGTAGTTGAAGGAAACTTACCCTTGTTGATTTGTGGACTCAAAGATGAAGCAATTTACCCGAGTTCATATTCCAAGCTCTTGATTTGACTTGCTTGTGAAGTATACAAGTCATCAACTCTCTTGTTTGTTTCACTATTCATCTTTCTAAACTCCACTTCAAAATTGTCCAACTTCTTTAAAATCAATGTCAAAGTATCCTCCATGCTCCCTTTCCCTTCATTATTAGGTGGCTTAGACCCCGGATCAATCCCGGGTGGCAATTGAATTGCCCCCTTAGGATTAGAATATGAAAAATTCTCATGCCTCCTATTCGGGTTGTAAGGAGGGTTACTTTGATTTGGATACGGACCTCCTTGTTCTCTAAAAGGTGGAGCAACATATGACCTTTGATTATTTTGGAAAGAATTGTTGTATTGAAGACGACCCATGTAACTCACTTCTTCTTGAATAGCGGTAGTAGGAGGAGGAATACTTTCGACAACATTCACTTGCATAGGAGCTGGAGCTAGGTTTTAGTTTTGGCCTCCATAGACCAAATTACACACATTTGTCAATCTTTCATCGAGAAGTGCAACTCGATCACCCGTTCCACTATTGGAATCTCTTTGAAAAGCATTATTCGTAGCTATATTCTCGATGATCTTGTTCACTTGATGAACAGTCTTAGTCCAAACCGACCCTCCGGCATAAGAATTCAAGTAATTCTTATCTCCTTCATGCAATCCAATTGTGAATGTCAAAAGTATATCTTCATCCTTCAAACCATGTTGAGGACAAGCCAACAACAAGGTTTGGTACCTCTCCCAAGCACCAGATATTGTTTCTCTTGCCTTTTGTCGAAAAGTCTTTATCTCTTCCCTCGCCTTCAACATTTTTGATGAAGGGTAAAATTTCTTGAGAAATTGTGAACTTAACTCCTCCCATGTGGCTCCTTTCGGATTCATAGATCGGATCCATGTCTTAGCTCTCCCGGTCAAGGTAAAATTAAAGAAATGGAGCTTCTTTTCATTATCCGACATCCCTTTGTATTTGATCGTGTCGCATAACTCCATGAAGTTATTGAGATGAGCATTGGGATCTTCTCGATCACTTAATCCTTCGAAAGGAGACTCCTTTAACAACTTCAACAAATTAGTGTTAAGCTTAAACTTCTCGGCATCTATCGGTGGTCTCTCAATACCATCGTAATGCTCATTTACTCTTGGCTCAAAGTAGTCTCGGAGTAATGGTTCATTATTTTGCAGTGGGTTCACGATTTGTGGTCTTTGGTGTTGAGGTTGTGGTGGATATGGATAGTAATGATAGTTATGTAGTGGTGGTGGATAGTATGGTTGGTTTTTTGGTGGATAGTTTGAGTAGTTAGGATATTGAGATGGGTAGTATGGTTGATTTGGTGGTGGATAAGGTTGATATTGACGTGGTATTGGTTGTGGTTGTGGAACCTCCCTTTGAGCCAAATGATCCTCACCTTGATGCACTTGTCCTCTTAATGGTTCCTCTTCTCTAATTTCATCTCGAGCTTCATTCATTTGATTATCCATGTTCTCTCGATTCAATCTAGCTTCTCTTCTTCTTCTTCTTCGTAGGCTCGTTTCAAGATCTAAATCAAAGGGTAATAAGTCTCCCCCATGACTTCTCGTGTGCATATACCTACAAGAAAACGAGTATCAAATTATCACAGTAGAAACTAATCGAAAATAAAGGAAACAACAAACAACCAAACAATCTAGCTGACTCCCCGACAACGGCGCCAAAAACTTGTTCGGTGTAAATAAGTCCTCACGCAAGTGTACATGTTTGCTATGAGCGTGGTAAGCTTGACCAAGTTTTAAAATATATCGAACCTAAAGGAGACGGGGAACTGTAAGGAAAATTCGTTGTTTCAATTGGCTAGCTAACAAAGCAATAAAGGGGAAAGGTTTCTATCGTCTACTAATGCGTAAAAGAAGCAAACTACCTATCACCTTGGGTTGCAAAGTGAGCAAATGT
>JAPKLY010000841.1:47572-109415 GCA_026898435.1 Prunella vulgaris | reverse complement strand
ATGAGAACAATTAAGCTAGGAACAATCATCATTAAGCAAGAAATGTAAAGAGAATTACCTATTACAATGAAAATTGGAAAGATACAAATTACCTCTAAAATGCTATCTAGCAATCCGACAATGGAAATTGAAATTCAATGGGTGAGAATGTAGGCTTAGACGAGACGAGAATGCAGGAATTAACGGATCAACGATCAAAGCGGTAGATCAAAAGTTATCTAAGGATTTGTGAGAAGAAATCTTAAGAAACCCACAAGTAACTACCTCTCTCTCTCTAATCTAAGAATCTCACTATGATTATGAACTAATGTGACTTGGATTCCCCTTGAAAATCTGATCCTTGAAGTATTTATAGTGCTCACAATGCTTGGTCCAAAATGCCCTTCATTAAACGCGTGAAAAGACGAAACTGCCCTTGAAATTGGGACCATCCGAACCGGCACACGAGCACAAGCACACGACCACACGAGTCTGGCTCGTGTGAGCACTAATGTGGTTCGATCTAGCTTGAACCAGAGCCACCTCGCACGAGTGCAGGTTCGTGTGAGCACTCGTGCGAGCCTTCATCGCCCGAACCAGAGCACCATCGTACGAGTCCGAGCTTGTGGTCACACGAGTCTGGGCTTGTGGTCGCTCGAGCCCGGACTCGACTTGTCCGATCGATCCTCGACTTCCTCATTTTCATCATATCTTGAGTTCTAGAGCTCCGATTGACTCGATTCTTTTTTCGTTGCGACCCTCTCTTCGAACTCTTTGACATAGTATATGATTTGCCTCCATTGGATCAACTCACAATTTCTGGACTTTTACGAACTCTTCGACATGGTATACCAAATTAGGGTCAAATATGAATATAAGCACATCAAAACCATGTAGAAATGGATGCAAAAACATGCAATTAAGACCCTAATCACTCATCTGCTCGCCATGCCTCGTGGATAGTATATCTCGAGCAGTTCACTTTCATCCTGAAGCATTGTTCAACTACTTCTAACAGAGTTGCTGATGCTTTGAGTAGGCATGCTCTTGTTGTTTTAAACTTGAGTGTGTCGGTTTCAAGGGTCGAGATATTAGCAGATTTGTATCCTTCAGACCCTTATTTTTGCCCTATTTTGACGCGTGTAGCCTCCAGTGAGATTTTTTGTTATGTGCTTGACAATGGACTTTTATTTAAAGTCACTCGTTTGTGTATCCATGATTGTAGTCTTTGTCTTACACTGATCTTTAAGTTGTATTGTGTGGAACATGTGGGGCGCGACTGTTTGATTAAGCTGGTGCAACGGTCGTATTTTTGGCCAACTATTCAGCTGGATGTGGGGTATTTTGTGGCACATTGTAGAGTTTGTCAGGTATTTTTAAGGACTTTGTGCTAGGTTTGCCGCATACTCAACATGATTTTGATTCAATTTTTGTTGTGGTGGATCATTTATCGAAGATGACCCATTTTATTCCGTGTAAAACGACTTTTGATGCTTAACACGTTGCACAACTTTTCTTTTGAGAGGTGTATCATTTGCGCAGGCTCCCTGTGTTAATTGTGTTTGATCGTGATACTCGTTTATTGAGCTTTTTCAGGTGTAGTTTGTGGTGGATGGTCAATACTTCGCTAAGTTTCAGTAGTGTATATCATTGACAGACCGATGGCCAGACTAAGGTGGTTAATAGATCTTTAGGCAACCAGCTGCATTGTCATGTGGGGGAGAACTTGAAAACATAGGGTTGCTTGCTTTCCTCAGGCCGAGTTTTCCCATAATTCTAGTGTCAATCAGAGTACAGGGTGAGTCATTTTCAGGTGGTATATGTAGTCATACCTCGTGGTCCATTTTATCTCCTTGCTTTGCCACTTCCTATTCGAGCAGACGTTTTTGCTGTGGATTTGATGGAGGTTTTGGCTCGTACTTATGCTTCGACCAAGGCCTGTTTTGAGTAATCGACTGCTCGCTATAAACAGAATGGTGATTATCATCACTAATAGGTAGTTTTTTAGCCTGGTGACTTTGTTTAAGGAAAAATATTTGTTCCTCCTATACAATAAGCTCAAAGCCCGCAGGGTGGGACAGGTGGAGGTGTTGGAACACATCAATCCCAATGCTTATCGTTTGAAACTTTCTTCGCATCTTCACATATCGGATGTCTTCAGTGTTAAGCATCTAGTGTCGTTCGAGGGTGATGACGATGGGGTTGATGAGGGCATGGCAGATTCGAGGGTGAATCTTCTTCTAGAAAAAGAGGATGATATCGTGGATGATTTATTACATTCTTGGACAGGTTCGATCGTATCTACAAGCCCAAAACTTGAAGACTTTAATTATTTTTATTGGACTTTATTTATTTTAGTATTTTATCTGTTTATGAACCCTTGCATGGGCTTTTTTATGTTAAGATTTTTGAGAGATTATTTATATTTCCTGGATTTGGTGTTTGAAGTTTAGTTTTGGATTATTTCAGAAGTTTATGATATTCTGTGAGACCTAATACATGTAGTGTTAAGGTTCACTACAATTTTCATTTGTGTTCTATGCTGCGCTACATCAAAAAAAATTATCAATTTATAAATTTGTTTGAAAATATCACAAAACCCACATATCGTTCAAAATATCAAAACTTGTTCGAGATTGCAAAACCAGAAAACCCAATTATTCGAATTTTAACATCTCTTGGAAAGTTTCTCAATCTTCTCTTCATCGTGAAAAAATAATCGCCGGCATTGGTGGATTCCCCATACCAATGGCCAATATCTATTAAATAAATAAAAATATTCATGTGGACGAATGATTTTCAGAAGTGCAATACCTTGAGGGGAGGAATGATTTACAGATCTAGAGAATTTCCTCGCCGTGGACAAAAAAGTCACACATTTGAGAGCATCTCGTTTCGTGCCTTCAATGGATTTGAGTATGAGGGTGTTAAGTTCAAAGAATGGCTTCAGAGTTTGGAGGTTTCATGGAGTTAGGTTCTGAAAGTGGTTTTCATTGTTGAGAGAATTGAGAGAGAATAAATAATTACAGAGTGAAAATAGGATTGAAGATAGAGGAGACATAATACAGGAATGAATTATATAAAGGAAAGAGAGACAATTATATACAAGAATGAATTATACAAGGAAAAATTAGTGTATTAAAGTTGATAATTTGACTTACATATGTATGTATATGATACTTACTTTTTTCTATTATTATGAAAAGGGAAAATATATAGTGGAAGTGTTCATACATAAATATGATAAAAAAAATAAAGCGGTGCACACTTTTCTCTTAAATTGCAAAGAGGAGAAATGTGTGCAAAAATTATCAAAAAAAAATACACACTTAAAAAGCACACTCATAATGAGTGTGCAAATATTATAAAAATTCCACACTTGTCCCTTTTCGTAATAAAACTAAAAAAAATTCTTTCTTTATAACTGCTCCTCATAAATCTCTTTTAAGGAAATTTATTGTTTCACTAAAAAGTACACCATCTGACATGTGACTATCTTTATATTTTGGGTTAATTCTATATAAATACACCACTTTTTACTCAACTTTCAATTTAATTCTGAGCTTCAAGATTATTGTAAAAAATTCCTAATCTTTTAAAAAGTTTCAATTCGATACACTTTTTTTTTTCCGGCAAGCAACTAATGACATGTCTCTCCAGAGCGCGTGAAATGTTGTCACGCTGGCGTACACGTGTGAAATACTTTTTTGATTAATTCTATATAAATACACCACCTTTGACTCAACTTTCAATTTAATCATGAGTTCACGATTATTATAAAATATCCCAACCTTTTAAAGAGTTTCAATTCGATACACTTTTTTTTTCGGCCAGCAACTGATGACGTGTCTCGCCGGAGCGCGTGAAATGTTATCACGCTAGCGTAAACGTGTGAAATTAATTTTTTATATTTTATTTTTTTTCCACATCATATATTATATATAAAAAATAACAAAATTTTATATTAAAAAATATTTTTTGAATGAGAAATACTATGGAGAAAAAAACATTTTCCACCATATTCAAGAGGGACTTGAAAAAACTGTGTTAATGGTACCGAATATCACCACTTAATTCTATATAAATACACCACCTTTTATGGTTTTGATATTCGATACCATTAACATAGTTTTTTCAAGTCCCTCTTGAATATGGTGGAAAAAGTTTTTTTCCATAGTATTTCTCATTCAAAATATATTTTTTAATATAAAATTTTGTTATTTTTTTTATATATAATATATGATTTGAAAAAAAAATATAAAAAAGTAATTCACACGTGTACCCCAGCGTGACAACATTTCACGCGCTCCGGCGAGACACGTCATTAGTTGCTGGTCGGAAAAAAAAGTGTATCGAATTGAAACTCTTTAAAAGGTTGGAATTTTTTTTATAATAATCGTGAACTCATTATTAAATTGAAAGTTGAGTAAAAGGTGGTGTATTTATATAGAATTAACTAAAAAAGTATTTCACACGTGTACGCCAGCGTAGCAACATTTCACGCGCTCAGGCGAGACACGTCATCTGTTGCTGGCCGGAAAAAAAAAGTGTATCGAATCGAAACTTTTTAAAAGGTTAGAATTTTTTACAATAATCGTGAAGTTCAGGATTAAATTGAAAGTTGAGTAAAAGGTGGTGTATTTATATAGAATTAACCCTTATATTTTTTATTTCAGTCCTTCCCAATTCTATCTTCACACCCTTAAAAAATAAAAATTAATATAGTATTCATATTATACTCATTCTATACACTAAAAGGTAAAACAATTCATTTGAATTTGTTAAAAAAGTCAATAAAATATTTTTTTAATATGTGATTAGGGTCATAATTGCATGTTTTAGCACTCATTTCTATATGCTTTTGGTGATATTATGTTCATATTTGACCCTATTATGTGATACTTTGTGTATTTAACCCTTTTTGGCTAGAAAGTTGTGATTGTAGGTGAAAACAAGCAAAATGAGGAAGAAACGAGCAAGATCGAGAAAAGTCCAAATTCTGGAGTTGAGCAAAATGGATAAATTGCTATCCTATGTTGAAGATCTTGAAGAGAGGGTCGCAACGAAAGAAGAATCGAGTCAATCGGAGTTCTAGAGCTCAAGATATGACAAAAACAAGGAAGTCACACATCGACGGAGACTAAGGCCTCGGGCGACACGGACTCCTTCCTCGGAAGACAAGCATCGCGCGACCTCCTTACCTGGAATGACATCCATTTGTCGAGTGACAATTTCGACCAATGGTTGACAGTTGCTCAACTCTTGGACGACAAGAGGGCCTTTTATCGAGCAACTGTCGCCCGAGTGGTCGACAGGCCTATAGTTCTTGGGCGACAGCAGCTCAGTTTTCTCGGATTTTCAGGGCTATTTTCATATTTTTGCGCATTTTAATGAAGGGTATCTTAGTCAATGATCAAAGGGCACTATATATACTTCCATCTCAGATTTTCTAAAGGACTTTTATCATTTTCTTAGATTCATATTCTCTCACTAGATTAGGAGAAGTTAGAGGTAGTTTCCAAGTGGTGTTCTTAGATTTCCATTTACGATTTCGACGATTACTTGTGATCTACCTTTTGGATCGACGATCTGTTTTCTCCTGCATTCTTAGAATTGCTCAAGCTACATTTCTACCGATTGATTTTCAATTTCTATTGTCGGATCATTTTCTAGCTTCTAGAGGTAATCTTGTATCTTTTCAATTCCAATTGTAATAGGTAAATTCTTGAATACTTTGTATAATTCCTGCATAATGATGATTGCTATTGCTTCAATTTCTTTTATGTTTACCAAATTAGCCATAGGCTAATCCCTTTGTGTGTTGGTGTATGACTCCTATGGAGTAGTATGGTGATTATGTTGATCTTTTGATTGCTATGAATTGTTGTATGATCAATTCTCTACATTGATGGATTATATGAATGCTTTGTATGTGTAGTTGATCATAAGGGCCATTAGGAGATAGTCTCAATGAGAATTGGCCTATTTTCCTAAATCTTCTTGTACTAGGCCAAATGCATGCCAAGTGTTTGATTAAATTCCTAAGATAGTAAGAGTTATACTTAGTGAATAGGAAGAACAATTAGAGGCTTTAATGTGTTATTAGGGAGACCTCTTGCATGTTAGAGTGGCTTACCAATTGATTGTACACAATTCCATGGCATGAGAAAGTGATACCTCACCATATGAAACATAGGATAGTACACTAGAACATAACTCTCACACTCGCTCACTTTGCAATCCAAGGTGATAGGTAGTTTACAAGTTTGACGCACTAGTAGACATAGATACCAAATCCCCTTTATTTGCTTTGTGTTTTTTAATCAAGAACAATAGTCTTACCTTACAAATCCCTGTCACCTTTGGGTTCAATATAAAATAAACTTGGTTAAGCTTGCCATTGCAACAACGATCGTGTACACTTGCACGTAGACACCTTTTGGCTAAACAATATGTGTGTCAAACACACGTATGAAAATAGATACAAAAAGGAGAAAGTATTATTTTTTAATGGTAGACATTTTCACTAAAGAGTATGCTTTCTAGTGTATGAGAGTGTTAGTTTCTATTATTAAAAGATAAGAATTCTTTTTAATAAAAAATAGAGTAAAATAATTTATGTATGAATTAGTTTCACATTATACATATTCTTATGTTACTTATTTCTAAATATACATAAAATTAAGATCTCAATTGAAAATGTAAAGTATTATATAGAATATTCTACGGATCTAAGATCCGTAGAACAATCCATAGTAAAAATTTTATAGGTCTGTACCGGGTCGGTTCGGTTCTAAACAGTTTTTTTACAAAATTTTACGCAAGCCAAAATCTAGCTATTTTGCTTCCAATTTGTGTTACTATATAGGCTAATGCATATCACTATTAGACAAAATGTGTGTTAGTATTAGTCTAAATGTTATTTTTATATATTTCATTTGTGTTTGCAGAAATAAATATTTTTTCATACAATATAAGAGCAAAATGTATGTTATTATAAGAAAAAAAATTGTTTTTCTTAAATATTTATTTATTTGTATAGAAATTATTATTTTTCTTATACTAACATATATAAAATAGTAAAATGTGTGTTATTACATGAATCAATGCACCTAGCTTTTAAGAGATTATGATTAAATTAAGAAATACATATTTGTTCTTGTTGGGATACAATCTGAGTGTTTTGATTCAGATCCCAAAACCCTTGATGAATTTTCCTAAGTAAAGTTAGTCAGGATTGTTTAGCTCAGGTCTAGCCAGGTTAAAATAGGTTTTCTATTCACATGTATTCAATTCAGGGGGAACACACTGAAGACTGAAGATTGATGGAGACATCCCAAAAATCCCAAGTCAGAAAGGTGTTCAATCCTGAAGGTAGGAGTTCTTCTTGAAGACGTCTGACCTGAAGCTGATCCTGAGGAACCTGAAGATCGGTCCTGAAGAAGTTGAAGACAATCCTGAAGAATCCCACTGATAATGTTTATACTGAGTACCCTAAGCATGCTCAGGCCAGGACTCACTCAGTTAAGGCAGAAGTAGCCTAAGTAGTCAGTCTGAGTGATCATCTTCTGACACTCATAAGATCCTGATGAAAAGCATACTGAAGCAATGGGAGTTAGCAAAGTTAACACCTGAGGACAAAAGGAATGTCAGCAGCTCCGGATAAGATAAACATTTGACCTGAGTAAAGTGCAAAGCACTCAGAGTTTTAAATGTACGAGGAAGCATGAAGTCACATTGAGAACTAGCCGTTTTAACGGAGAGCCAATCAGATCTCAACAACGCACGTAACAAGTCTGTGCCGCATTTATTATTTCTTAGAACTGCAGGCGGTGACCACAGAGTTTCCCTTTTGAGCATTGGAAAAAGTCAATCAAGTACAAGATGGTCTACACCTACCTAAAATAGGAAGATTCAAAAATACGAAAGACCTTGCAACCATTCAAGGTTACGGGAAATTTCCAAGAGACAAAATTATCCAAATTCCAAGTGCTCAAAGCATACTTCAAGCAACACTCTACAATTAAATTTTCCTAGTGTTGTAGTAGGAATCATTCTTTATTTTCTTAGATTGATAGTCCTTATCCTTAGCATTGTTTAGATTACAAGGACTATCACCCTTAGTTGGAAACCAGAAAACCAAGCCCCTCAGTTTGTGAGAAGGTTGGTGGGAATGACTGAGACTTGTAAAACGCCCAGGGGTCGAATTCCTAAGTAAGGAAGGAGGCTACTCGTGCACCTTGGCACGTTAAAACACAACTACCAATTCTCATGAGAGGATTGCTTCTTGTTAAATCAGGTCGTGGACGTAGGAGTTGGTTATCTCCAAACCACGTTAAAAATGCCCCTGAGTGCTGATTTCCTTTATTGTTCAGGATCATAAACTGTCATCATTATAAACTGAACACTCAACATAGTTTTACAAGTCAGGAGGAATCAATTCTCTTGACACTAAATCAGTGCACCAGCCTTAACAACTATGTTCTCAGCAAAATGGAAAACCAGTTTTCAGGATATAAAATGAGTAGAACTTAAGAGCTCACTTTCGCACGTAACTCTAGTTTACTGTGATAGCTATCCAACTAACTAGCTGCTTAAGCGGTCAGTAGGTGGTCTATCTCTACTGAGCTTCTGAGAGCACAATACTCAAAACTCAGGGTATCTGACTCCTGACTGATCCATCCCCGTTGTCCCTGGGACCATCAGACCAGTGATCAGGATCTTCCTGACTGAGTTTTGTAAGAGTATTTTCCAGAAAGTTTGGAAAATTTGACATCAGTGTATTCCCCCGCCCATACACTGATTATACTCGTTTCGGGACCAACAAGTGGTATCAGAGCAGTGGTTCAAAAGACCACTGACTTTGAGTACCGATAGTTTCAGGAGGTGAAACTTTTGGTGGTCTACATGGACTCGATCTTTGTTTCTAAAAACTGCGTTATCATGGCATCCTCTTCCAAACATCTTGAGGCTATCCTCCTTGAGTTCTCTGTGACTAACTATGATTATTGGAAGTTCAGGGTTCTTGCTCATCTCAATGCTATTCATGATCAGATGTACATGGTGATTGAGGAAGGACCTATCAAGTTCATAATCGATTGCTCAGCTACATGGTCTGTTGCTGGATCAGTACCTGTTCCTCCAGTCGGGGCCGAGCCAGTTGAGAGATCCGTGCTTACATCTGACCAGATTAAGCAAATTGGACTAGTTAATATTGCTAACATTATACTCTACACTGTTCCTTGCGAGGATTCAGTAAGGCAGATGCATCTGAAGACTGCCAAAGAGATTTGGGATACTCTGGTAGAGATTAGTGAGGGTTATAAAAAGATCAAAGAGAACAAGAGGGATATGGCTAACTGAAACTTTGAGAGCTTCAGGATGCTGGATGGAGAGTCGATTGACCATATGGAGTCTCATTTTGTCAAGTTGATGAATGAGCTGGCCACCCTTGGGAAGAAGGCTCCCAAGAGGGAGGTGTCCTCTAAAATACTGAAATATCTTCCTGAAAGATGAGATACAGGTGTTATCATGCTGAAAAACACACAGGATCTTACGAGTGTCTCTACTACTCATCTTTTCTCAGAGCTGAAGGCTCTAGAATTCGACCTCGATAAGAAGAAAAGTGAGGCTAGTGAGGACAGTAGTGAGTTGAGGATACCTGAGATGGAAAAGAGTTTAGCTCTTAAGGCCACTTCTGAGCCTGAGGCTTAATCTAAGTCCCTGAGAGAGATAAGCAAGGATGAACTTGCGGATGAGTACAGCCTGATGGCGTGGAGGTTCGAGAAACTAAATTCTCAGTTTGGTAGGTATAAGAAATTTTATACTGATTCTAGGGACATAAGGAGGTATTCCAGCCCAAGAGGTCAAGCCCCAGGAGGTCAAACCCCAGGAGAGAAGAACGAAGGGGCTCAGACTCCAGGAGGGAACGTGATGAGCTTGAGCGCTGAAAAGAAGAAAGAAGCTCTAGAAGAAGAGACGAACAGGATCCTAGAAGATCCAGATCCAGGCTCCGACAAGGAGTATGACCACATCTGTCAGAAGATGAGGTATGTTCTTCTGCCTCCTCTCCTGAACACGCACCTGAGCCTAGCTCAGACTCAGTAAGAGATCTCTACCTTCAGCTCTCTTTAGAGCAATTGATGGTCAATTTCTCAAGACTGCAGGAGACTCATACTCACATAGTGGAGCAAAACAAATAATTGAGTCTTGAAAACGCTCGCTTCGCAGAGATAGTCAAGGTTAAAGACACTGATGATGCATTAATGTCAGTGAGACTACATGAAGAACTTCTAAATCTTTGAATAAGCTTGAGGGAGTTCAGAGTGAAGTCGAACAAGTAAAAGCTCTCAATGTTTCCCTTACCAAAACTTGCAATGCTGAGCGGATCGCACTTCAGGAAGAACATACTGCTGAGCTGATTGCTTATCGCAAAGCTGAGCCCGCTATCCTTCAGAGTGAGCATGCGGCTAAGCTGATCGCTCGTTAGAACTTGCTTCAATCATACACCACTGAAATTGAGTCCCTGAGAAAAGAAAATGAGTACTTGAACTATAAGTTGTAGAAGTTGTACCAATCTGCCCAAGTGGTTCAGAGGATAACCATGACCTCCCAGCGAACTGACGGTGCTAAAGTAGAGTTAGGTTACAACTCGCAGAGTTCTCAAGACCAAAATAGAGGTGCTTCAGGAAGTAACTCCAAAATGGTGTTTGCCCCAGCCCAATATGATGACAAAGGCAAAAGAGTATTGCTCATCAGGCTAGTGGCCCAGGGAAGGAAGAAGAGCCTACTGAACTCGTCGAGCAATTGATTGAGGAACCTAGGCCAGAACCTGAGGAACAGGCCCAGGAACCTCATCAGGCCCCGAGGAAGACGGATCAGAGAAATCCTAAGGCTAAGCCCAAGAATAATCAGGTCCGAAGGAACTCAGCTCCGAGTAAGTCTCAGGCTCAGCTTAAGAATACTCAGGGTCGAGGGAATTCAAGAAGGAACTCTGCCTCGACTAAACCTCAGGCCCAGCCGAGGAATACTCAGGACAGAGGGAATTCAGGCCAGAGGAAGCCTCAGGGAAAGCCGAAGGATACTCAGGTCCAAAAGCCTCAGATGGAGCGCAAGACCCATCAGGAGTGTCCCAATCCTGTCAAGAGAAGGACAAACCGGGTGGTTCCTGAAGGGCAACGAAATCCTGATTCCGAAAATGCTCAAACTAGATCTCATGTGCCTAGAAGTCAGAAACGAGTAGCTATTTCCCAGGACACACCCAAGGCCCACTGAGTTTATTAACTCTTGTATAACTAACTTCTGTACTGAAAATGGTATTGTTCATGAAACTTCTACAGCTAGGACTCCACAACAGAAGGGAGTAGCTAAAAGAAGGAACTGGACCCTGAAAAAGCTGCCAGAACCATGCTTGCTGAGTCAAGACTGCCTAAGAAGTACTGGGCTGAGGCGATCAACACTGCGTGTTACACTCAGAACCGCTCCATGCTGAACAAACAACATGCTCAGATGCTATATGAAACTTGGAACAAGTGGAAGCCTCTTATCTCTTATTTTCATATCTTTGGCTGTAAGTGTTTCATCCTGAACAACGGGAAAGACTAGTTGGAAGCCTTTGATAGCAAATCTGACGATGGGATATTCTTAGGATATTCCTCAGTTGGTAAAGCTTTCAGGGTCTATAACTGTCGGAACCTTGTTGTGGAGAAAACACCTCATGTTGTGTTTGATGAGTCTGCATCAGTGTAGGAAGCAGGTTACTAGTCCTCACACTGAGGGGGTCACCAAGAGGATGACATGACTTAGCCTGAAGAAGAATCCTGAATCCAAGGTCAAGCTTGTGCATGCTCCCATGGGATGGGATGATGATGACGATGACAAAGATGACGCTCAGGTCAACCCTCAGGTAGTCATCGCCTCGGAGAATGTTGAGTTTCAGATGGAGACACAGACTCAACCTCAGGTAAGGACTGTCGGTGATGATGCTTCTACACCTGAGACAGTTACTAAGTCTAACTCTGTAGGGGGAGTCAATATCCCTGACATTAAGCAAACCTCAGGAAATGATTCAGTCTTCCCTTCTCTTGTTCGCTTTCCTGAGTTTATGCCCTTGTTAGATACTGACATTTCAGGATCAGGCGAGGGAACTTCAGAAGTTGCTCCAGATGCTGCACTAGGCCAGAGAACATGGCTTTCAGATAATTCAGTAAAGGATATCATTGGAGATATCACTGAGGGAGTCATGACCAGAAGGTTCCTTGGCGAGAGTGCTTTGCTCTGTTACTTCCTGTCCGATCAGGAGCATAAGAACATTGAAAAAGCTCTAGCTGACTCCAACTGGATATTAGCCATGTAAGAGGAGCTCAATCAGTTTGAGCGGAATTAGGTTTGGGAGTTAGTGGAGAAACATAGGCGTCAACACGTCATTGACACCAAATGGGTTTTCAAGAACAAGAGAGATGAGAAGAATGTTGTAGTTAGGAACAAGGACAGACTGGTGGCAAAGGGTTACTCTTAGGCCGAGGTAATCGATTATGATGAGACCTTCACCCCAGTAGCAAGGTTGGAAGCAATCAGGCTATTTCTAGCATATGCAACATTTAAGAAGTTCAAAGTGTATCAGATGGACAACAAGAGTGCTTTCCTAAATAGTGTACTGAATGAAGAGGTGTATGTGGAGCAACCTCCCAGATTCGAAGTTGGTGATAAGGTCTATCAACTGAAGAAAACACTTTACCGACTAAAATAAGCTCCCCGAGCTTGGTACGATACCCTTTCCCAATTCCTGATAGATCACGGGTTCGTGAAAGAAACAGTGGATAGAACTCTATTCAGGATCACTGAAGGTGAGGACATTCTCCTGGTTCAGATATATGTCGATGACATAATATTTGGATCACCAAATCTGAAGCTTTGTGAGAAATTCTTCAAGCTGATGACTGGTAAATTCGAGATGTCCATGATGGGGGAGATGAACTTCTTCTTAGGACTACAAGTCAGGCAATCAGACTCCGGAATCTTTATCAATCAGTTAAAGTATACGAGAGATTTGATTTAGAAGTTTGGTTGTCAGTCTAGCAAAGTCTCAAGGATTCCGATGAACACTAACGAGAAGCTGGATCCTGATAAGGAAGGGATCTCCGTAGACCAGACTGAGTATATGGCACTTATAGGATCATTGTTGTACCTAACTGCAAGTCGACCTGATATCACTTATACAGTAGGAGTGTGTGCGAGATACCAGTAAGATCCTAAGAAGAGTCATCTTGAGAGTGCCAAAAAGATTTTGAAATACCTTAAGGGTACTATCAATTTAGGACTTTGGTATCCCTCTGATGACAACCTAGAACTGACAGGTTATTCTGATGTTGATTACAGAGGCTGTCTGATTGGTAGGAAATCAACGATAGGCAGATGTCAGTTTCTAGGGAGCAAACTGATCTCTTGTTTTTTCAAGAAACAAACAAGTGTTGCAACGTCCACGACTGAGGCTGTGTATATGGCGGCAGACAGTTGTTGTGCCCAGATTCTCTGGCTGAGACAACAACTGAGAGACTACTAAGTAATGGCCACTAAAGTCCCAATCTATTATGACAATAACAGTGCTATAGCCATATCTCAGAACCCAATCTTACACACAAGGTGTAAGCATGTAGACATTAGGCATTACTTATAAGAGATCATGTTGACTAAGGTTTTGCTTGAAACTAGGTTTGTCGAGCTGTTAGTAGAGTTTGAACTTCTTGACCCAGGAGTAGAAGACTCAGGATGAGTCTCAGTAAAATACGAACAAATGGTCAGGAGGGATGACTAACTCAGGATTAAAGGAGCTCGGAGAGAGGAATGATGGCTTTCAGGGGGAATTGACCTCAGGAGAAGGATCTTCAGATCAGTGTGATAAGGAATCCGGACTCAAAACTTAGGGCTTGTCACCCTGATCGATCACAAGTGGTATCAGTCAAATTACTATATTTGACTGACTGGTATGTTATCCTAATTTTTATTGCATCATTTATGTGTGTCAGACATCACATCAATCACAGGTTTTTGAACTTTAAATCCCAGTCATTCATTTAATATTCAGTTATATTTAATGCAATTATTTGAATTAAATACGAACATACTCTGAATTGCCTTTAATGCGAGTGGACGGGAACTATTTTTGATAAAGTTTTTGAATAATTACTCTTGAAAACTGAAAGGACACAATCATTGTGCATGCATATTCGCCCTTAATCTCAACCATTGAATACTAAGAGTTTTTCAACCTGAACCGTCCAATTAAAACTGAATATTTGGTATATATAGGGAGGATCATAGCTTGTGCACCCTTTACGCACCCATATCTTTTCTATCTATATATATCTCTCTCTACAACTAATCTATCTCCTAGAGTATTCATCAATGGCGACCTCAGATAGACTATTCTTTGAAGCCCTCCAAACTTTAAAGTGTTCCATTGATTTTGAACCAGGTCCAGACTTCACTTTCTCTGAACACCCTGATCTCAAACCGGTTCGCAAGTTTTGCTTTTTGGCTAACATCCTTGATTGGGTGACGATGAAGCCTGGAAAACTTTACCCTATGCTTATTGTAGTCTTCTACCTCAGGCTGAAGCAAAACAAGGATGGAGAATGGGAGTCAACTGTGCCTTTGAGTCACTCCAAGAAGATCAATGGGAAGACGTTGATCTAAAGAAAATGGATGACGATCAACGTCCGAAACATGATCAGGCAGATGTACAATCTTCCTCATTCAACCAAGGACAAGCGGCTGCCTCTGCCCAATGACTTTGGTGTTGATCACGAGCAGGATTTTCTGGATGCGATCCTGACTGAGCCCACTCCATTCAAGCCGAGGATGAACAAGTCCCTTCTTCAGCCTATGTACAAATTATTCTTTGATGTGGTTATCAGAGCATCATGGGCTCCATGGGAGGAACTGAGCAAATATCCAAGCCCAAAATTTGTATGATGATAGCTGTCATGGAAAATAGAATATTATATATTATATTTATTTATTATTGAGATATTTAATGATTTGATAGGATTTTAAATGAATTTTAGTATCTTTTATTGATTTGGTTAGATTTGTTAGGATTTTGTTTAATATTATAAATAGGCGTCTCAAGCCTATTCTAAAGGGAGTTGATTTTGATATTAAAAAGAATTGGGTTTTAATCCCTTTTATCCCGTGTTTATTTAATTGTTCTTCCGGTATTCATGAGTGAATCAACGGATTAGTAATTATAATTACGAAGATCAAATTTTCCGGCATTCATAGGATTAAATCAATGGATTGAACCATGTGGAGAATTCTCTCTCACTTGGCCAAGAAGGAAATTTTCGTGTAAGTGGCAATTCACTGTCCCATTCGTAATCCCAACTCAAGGTATGTCTTTCACTTATCTCTCCCTATTTGTTTCTATTCTTAGGTTTAGTTTGCTTGATTTTAGATTGCTATTTTGAGCTTATTGATTGATTCTTGTTGCATGTTGCTTTGATTAATGCATTGCATGATCTTTACTTCACTCTTGCCAAACTTTTTAAATCTATGATCCAAAAAAGTTTGGGGGTGTGTTCATTTTGCAAATCTCATTGCAATGTTATGCTTTTGATGATGTTAGTGCTTTGATGATGCTTTAGACTTTGTGCCTAGTTGGATACTTGTTTTTGCATGATATGATTGTCATATTGTTGCTAGCTTTGAGTAGTGATGCATGAGATAGTCTAATGCTTGTGTGGATGATGTAGATAGTGCATAGTTAAGTGTAGTGTGTATATTGCTTAATTCATTTTTATCTATAGTATAATTGATTCTTTGATGCTTGATACATGATTGATGTGTACATTTTTTATATGATATGAGTCATGATCACCTTAACCCGTGAGGTTTGAGCTTATTTTGCCCGTTTCAATCTTAAACGAATGACATTTCTTTGACATGAGATCCATATGGTGCATTTCTACTCTAGAACTTGATTTGAGTCTTATTTTAGATCACATTTTGTAATGAGTTGTCAAAAATGATTTGAGGCCATTTTTTATTTTATATGAGTCACTTAGCCAAATTATTCATACCATGACATTGATTCCATAGTTAGTCGTTTTGTGCCTTTGGCCTTTTTCTTTAGCAACCTATGATTGTAGCTTGATTATCCATCATTTTGATCCTTATTTACCCTATGACTAGTGGAGCTTTCATGAGGATAAAAGAGAGTTACATGTGCTTTGAAGGAATGTTTGGTGGATGAGATGGTGAAGAAAAGTGAAAGAAGCAAAGAAGAAGACGTGAAAGAAGTGAAAGTTGAGTTGAATGAAAAGATGTGAAGAATAGCTTATATGCTTAATGTGTTGGTGATGTGATGCAAAATTGCAAAAGAAAGGAAGTGGAAAAATGCTTGAAAGGAAGAAGTGTGAAAAGAATTGTTATGTGGTTGAAATGGTGTTGCAACTTGATCACTTGCAACCTATCTTTAGAAGAGTAGAGATATTCTAGTTAGGTATCTTGACCTCTTGCTCCACTAGTTTCTAGTCACTTCTATCCAAAAATATCTCACACTTACCAAAGAGTCAACACCACAACCAAAGAAAAAAGTCCTCTTTAATTTGATGATGACTTACTTATCAAGTGGTGGAGAATTTGAGACTTTTATCAAGCCTATGGTAGTTGATGTACTATGTGTGATGTTGAGTGAAACCTCACACTTGAGAGCTTGAGTGATACACTTCCTAGTGAGGATCTTGACTCATTGATTTGATCTTGTGCGCATTGATGTTTATATAGATGGTTGATGAGATGATACTACATTGTTAGATTGCATGAATTAGGTGATATATATGTGTCATTTGATTGTGTTCTAGATGCTTCATTGATACAATTATTCACCTATCTTATCGCTTCGTTGCTCGAGGACGCGCAACAATCAAGTTTGGGGTGTGATTAGGGTCATAATTGCATCATTTTGCATCCATTTCTATATGGTTTTGATGAGATTATGTTCATATTTGACCCTAATATGCTATACTTTGTGCTATTGACCCCTTGTTAGCAAGAAAGTTGTGTTTATAGGAAAAAGGAAGCAAAAATGTGAAAGGAAGAGCAAGTTTAATAAATTTCAGATTTATTAAACTAATCCAAATGGTGCAATTGATATACCATGTTAAAGAGCTTGAAGAGACGGTCGCAACGTAAAAATAATCGAGTCAATCGGAGTTCTAGAGCTCAAGATATGAAGAAAACAAGTCAGTCGATCGAGCGACCACCAAGGGCTCCCACTCGACCACCTGAAGGCCACCACTCAACCAAGAGCTGACCGAGCAAAATTTACCTGTTCAAGTTGGAAGGCTAGCACTCGACCACCTGAAGGCCACCACTCGACCAGCTGTGTCAGAGCGCTCGACCATGGATGTCCGAGCGGCCTTCCGAATTTTCACCATTTTAAGGGAATCTTTGTCCTTTTGCACATTTAATGAAGGGCACTATAAATACTCAAGGATCAGATTCTCAAGGAAGCTTTTCATTATTTTAGATCATTAGGTAGTTTTAGAGAGAGAGATTAGAGGTTACTTAGTGGGTTCTTAGTTAGATTTCATACTTCTTTCTACAATAACTTTTGATCTATCCATTGGATCTTTAATCTGTTTGTTCCATAAGCTTAGTCATGTTATTAGCTACATTCCTACGGTTCGATTTTGTATTTCGCATTCCGGATTAGAAGATAGCATTTCAAGGTTTGATGATTATATTTCAATTCCATCTACATTTGGTAAGTTCTCTTGAATTATATTGTTTTAGTGTTAAGTAATGATGATTACATTGTTAATTGTTGATTTCCATTTCCGATTAGCCATGGGCTAATTCCTTGTTGCATGGTTGTATGAATACTATGGTGAATTTAGTCTCTTGTCAATCCTATGCATGAATTAGTAATCTTGATAGATTAGTTCTCTTAATTGATGATTTAAATGAATGTTTGGGATGTTTAATTGGATTGTATGAGCCTATATGAGTTAGCAATAATATGAGAATTGAGCTATTCATTGAATCTCTTATAAGAATTTTATGCATGCCAAGTGTTTGATATATGGCTTGTATGACCAATGAGAATTGCATATTAGCTTAGACCTCTCATTAAGAGTATTGGGTGTTGTTAGAGAGATCTAGACATCTAATAGAACCCTTTTGCTTGTGTTGTCAGAGAGATCTAGACACTAGTTAGACTCATGGCTTGATTAAGACACCAAGAAACCTTTGCATGCTAGGATGAATAGGACACTAGATGAACCATAGTAGGAGTACTTCCATGCACACACACTCCACACTTGCTCACTTCATAGAAGTGATAGTTAGACTTACTTTGCTTTGCTAATGTAGATAGAAACCATGATCCTTTTCTTGTTTTCCTAGCTATTAACCTTTTGTAGATTCAATGCTTGCTTGATATCGCATTGTTTCCCTGTGTTCGATATTTTAACTTGATTACCTTGCCACGTCTACTACGACCACGTACACTTGCATGAGACACGATTTTGGCAAACATTGACTGGGAGGAATATTTCATTCGGTAGCTGGTTGTGGAGAAGAAGAAGATTGAATATGCTGAGGATGGCAAGATCTCCTTCAAGAAGCCACTTCACTATGGGACACGTCTATCCCTGATGCTGCAAAAGTTATCCTTTGGGGATGTCGACATCAAGGACTTCATCGACCTTCCCTCAAGGGTCACTTTATTCAGATCATTGGCGGATGTGAAGAAGCATCTGGACCCTCCCGTCACCAACCGGAAGAGCAACACTGCTGCTCCTGCTGACTCTTCCAAACCATCTGAGAAGAAGAAGACCCCCAAGGCTCGGGCTCAGAAGCTAGCTCAGAAAAAGACTATGCTGGTAGATGAGCCGTCTGATGAAGAGGTGGTTGAAGAAGAATTTGTGGAGGAAGAGGAGGAAGCTGGGGAGGCTGATGCTCAAGAACACCGTGATGAAATTATTCAAGATGCGGAGCAAGCAGGTGCTACGGAGGTTGCTCAGGAGGGAGCAAAGGCTTATGCTGCTCAAGAGCCAGAACCATATACTGCTCAATATGTTGAATCCCCATTTTAGTACAAGCAGGATGTAGCTGATGCTCAAGTCCTGGCAGTGGTTGAGGCTATCCAAGAGTTGGAGGTTTAGGAGGCTCAGGAGGAGCCCAAAGATGTTGATACTCAGGGGAAAGCTCAGACTGAACCCGCTCAGAAGGAGATCCCTCCTCACTCTGAGGACAAAGACCTAAAAACAGTCATGTTTGGTCCCTCGAACATTGAGAAGAAGGACGAGAAGAAGGAGACGGAGAATGCTCCGTGGTGATTCCCTTCCCCAGACGCCAATAGACTGACTGACTTCGAAGCCATTGCTAGAAGTTAGGGTATTCGCCTTGTTGAAAAGCACTTCCCCAACCTCACTGCTACACTAAATGAGGAAGTAGTCCAGCTCCGGACTTATGCTCTTACCCGGAAGGCCACTTACTCCGAGTTGGCGGTACTGATTGAAAAGAAAGGGTGGGAGACACTAAAGGTTGAAGAAACGGTGTTGTTTGACTCCTTTGGGATCTGCAATTTCATGCATCTCCTGAAGGTGGAAGACTTCATCCGGACCGTGAAGATCAGATTTCCGAAGGAGAAGGTTATTGCTGAGCTGTAGGCTGAAGTGCAGGTTCCTGAGGGAACTAGGAAGGAACTGGTGTAGTTCCGGAGGCCAAGAAGGAACTGGTGAACACAGTGGAGTATATTCATGCGAATATACACAGGAGGCTAAATGGCCATGACATAAGCCTGAGGCGATCTTAGATTTTTGCTGAACTGCTAGAACTCAAGATCGAATAGATGACCCAGGAATTTAGAACCTCTATATGGCAGATAGCTACGATTCACGGAGTCGAGCTGAGCATGATTATCGGTCAGGCTGAGGAGACTCTTGAGGGCTACAAGAAGCAATTTGATGAGTCCTTCAGCGGTCAGGAAGCGCTGATGAACAAGCTAATTGATGCCAGATTAGCTCAGTTTGAAGGCAGGGTCAGGGAATTGGCTAAGGAGGAAGCTTCTACTGAGTCTAAGCCAGCTGTCAAGGAACTCGGTGCTGATCTGAGAAAGGAGGAGGAGGCATGGCATCAGGCTATAACGAACCTCAAACGTGAGTTTGATGGCGAACAGTAGAAAATGCTCTCTGTTGCTGATCAGATTGAAACCCTCCAGACTCGGAACTCAGTCCGTTGAGAATAGATTGAAGACTACAGACATCAGCCGAAGGAGTTTTCTGACTGGGCAGACTCTCAAGGCCTTACCCTGAATGATATAATCAAGAAGCTCAATGCTGATGATGCCAAAAAGGGGGAAGGAGTGAAGAAGAAGCAGAAGATCCTCAGGAAAGATGTTCCTACTAATCCTACTGAAAAGAAGAGGATGAGGTCCACTTCTGTTGCTGGGGTGTCTGCCCCTGAGTCCGCTCCGAAGAAGATGAAGCAAGGTTCTCTGGATGGGATCTATAAGGAGATGGAGATAGGTCTGCATCCGAAGGTTGCTGGTCAAAAGAAAATGAGTGTGCCTGAGAAGCTGGCGAAGCTGAAGGAAATCTCTCAGGACACTCAAATCCAGATGTTGAAGGGGATGGTCGAGTACTTGCAGAGTTTGATTCAGAAGCAGAAAAAGGTCGCTCCTAGATCAAGGAATAAGGCTCCCCAGAAGCCGGTTGCTCAAGACCTTGGGCCGCTCTTATTTGAGCACGTTGAGCATCGTGCCCAAGGAACTGAATGAAAGATGGGTCCCCTTGAGAAATGAGTGGGTAGACCTATATTACGTGGTGGGGATCTGGGACGATCTGGAAGAAGACAAGGAGATGATCATTCACTACTGGATGTTGGAAGAGCATCCTGATATCTGGACAGAGTTAGTCAGGCATGCGGATGCGAAGGGTGTGGAGGTCAGTGCGCCGAAGAATCTCAGATATCTGCCTCCCCTGCAAGGAATGTCATATCAGTTGAATCGGCCAGTGATTCAGGATGAGATCGGGAGGATAATTAGGGCGACTGACTCCCTGACTGATCCAAACCGGATGAACGCAATCTTAATGCGTATGCTGAACAAGTACGGAGTCCTTTAGGATCAGTGGGATACAGATGAATAATTGTAATAGATCAGGATCAATGTAATAGCTTCAGGAGCCCTTATACTCAGTTGAAAATCAATGAAAATATTACATTTCTGAGGTCAACAACTTGTTGACTCCTGATTTATTTTTTGCACCTTATCAAGAACTGTACTAACCCTTTCCTTGTTTCCATCTTATAGACTAAGTATCTCAAGTGTTAAAGGATATTGAACTGAATGCACTGATCTATATCAGTCTGATACATAGATGGTTAGGAAAATTATTAAGTGTTTTGGCATCATCAAAAAGGGGGAAATTGTTTGGATACAATCCGAGTGTTTTGGTTAAGATCCCAAAACTCCTGATGAATTTGCCTAAGTATAGTTAGTCAGGATTATTTAGCTCAGGACTAGTCATGTTAGAATATGTTTATTCACAGGTATTCAGTTCAGGGGGAACCCACTGAAGACTGAATATTGATGGAGACATCCCAAAAATCCCAAGTCAGAAAGGTGTTAAATCCTGAAGATCAGAGTTCGTCCTAAAGACATCTGACCTAAAGCTGATCCTAGGAACCTGAAGATCGGTCCTGAAGAAGTTGAAGACAATCCTGAAGAATTGCACTGATGATGTTTCTACTGAGTACCCTAAGCATGCTCAGACCAGGACTCACTCAGTGAAGGCGGAAGTAGCATGAGTGATCATCTTCTGACACTCATAAGATACTGATGAAAAGCACACTTAAGCAATGGGAGTTAGTATTTATGTTAACACCTAAGGACAAAAGGAATGTCAGCAGCTCCGGATAAGACAAGCATTTGTCCTGAGTAAGTGCAAGACACTCAGAGTTTTAAATGTATGAGGAAGCATGAAGTCACATCGAGAACTAGCTGTTTAAACGGAGAGCCAATCAGATGTCGACAACGCATGTACGGAGTCTGCACCGCATTTATTATTCCACAGAATTGCAGGTGGCGACCACAGAGTTTCCCTTTTGAGCATTGGGAAATGTCAATGAAGTACAAGTTAGCCTGCACCTACCTAAAATAGGAAGATTCAAAAAGATCCCCTCCAACAGATCTATTTTGAATCTCCCTATAAATACAGAAGACCTTGCACCCATTCAAGGTCACGGGAAATTTCCAAGAGACGAAATTATCCAGATTCTAAGTGCTCAAAGCATACTTCAAGCAACACTCTACAATTAAATTTCCCTAGTGTTGTAGTAGGAATCATTCTATAATTTCTTAGATTGATAGTCTTTATCCTTAGCATTGTTTAGATTGCAAGAACTATCACCCTTACTTGGAAATCAGAAAGTTAAACCCCTCAATTTGGGAGAAGGTTGGTGGGAAGGAGTAGGACTTGTAAAACACCCAGGGGTCGAATTCCTAAGTGAGGAAGGAGGCTACTCGTGCACCTTGGCACGTTAAAACAAAAGTACCAATTCTCAAGAGAGGATTGCTTCCTGTTAAATCAGGTCGTGGACGTAGAAGTTGGTTATCTCCAAACCACGTTAAAAATGCCCCTGAGTGTTGATTTACTTTATTGTTTTGGATCATAAATTGTCATCATTATAAACTGAACACTCAACATAATTTTACAAGTCTGGAGGAATCAATTCTCGTGACACTGAATCAGTGCACCAGCCTTAACAACTATTTTCTAAGCAAAACGGAAAACCAGTTTTCAGGACATAAAACGAGTAGAACTTAAGGGCTCACTTCCGCACGTAACTCTAGTTTACTGAGATAGCTATCCAACTAACTAGCTGCTTAAGTGGTCAGTTGGTGGGTTATCTTTACTGAGCTTCAGAGAGCACAATACTCAGAACTCAGCGTATGTGACTCCTGACTGATCCGTCCCTGCTGTCCCTGAGACCATCAGATCAGTGAGTACCATCGGGATCTTCCTGACTGAGTTTTGTAAGAGTATTTTCCAAAAAGTTTGGAAAATCTGACATCAGTGTATTCCCTCCCCCCCCCATATACTGATTATACTCGTTTGGGGACCAACAGTTCTTAACAAAAATACAGTTTATCCTACATTAACACATGTTTGCTCATTTAGTAACATAAACTGGGGAGCAAATATTTGTTACTATTAGAGCAAGTGTGTGTTACTATCTTATGAAATATTGTTATTTTACATATATTCATTTGTTTTTATAGAATAATTAATTTTTCACATAATATAAGAACAAATGTTGATTTTTAACATATTTATTTATTCTCGTAGAAATAATTACTTTTCCATACAACACATATAAAATAGTAAAAAAAATGTATTATTACATTAAATAATATACCTAAATTCAAAATGAAGATGATCTAATTAAAAATACATATTTATTCTTATAGTAACACTCATTTTATTGTCACAGTAACACGCATTTGCCCCATATAGTAACACAAACTGTGGAGCAAATGTGTGTTACTATTAGAGCAAATATGTGTTATTGTAAGTACAAATATTTATTTATCATTAGAAAAATATATATTGTACTTATATAACATATGAAAGTATTAAAAGATGTATTAATACATTAACAACATATTATCAACATAAATCAATAAAGAGAATAAAACATAAATTAAGTACATATTTATTCTCTCATACATACATATTCTCCTTAAAATTACATGAAAAGTAAAAAAAAAAAAATTAATAATTAATAACACAAATTTTATCTTTTCATTAACACATAGGTCTATATATTAACACATCTGAGAGCGAATTTTTCTTTGACTTTCCTTAAGCCACATCAATTTCTAAGATTTAAAAATGAAAATGAATACTTCCTCCATCCCCGGACTACTTCAACACTTGCCTTATTTGGACATCTCAACTTTACTTTCACACACCTAAAAAGGAAATATTTTACACTCACAAAACACTTTTTCTTTTTTCCTTTTTTTTATCGGTAAATGTTAGTAGTTGTTAGTAGTTAGAAATTAGTTCACCAAGTCTCCAAACAATCCAAGAATATCTCCAAGTCAACCTTATATCTCCCTCCTAATTCGTTCCCAGGGGAAATCAAACCCGGGTCACTCATTCAAGTGAGGAGCCCGGTGACCAGGTGAGCTAACCCGCCTAGTTCACATACTCACTTTTTCTTATTCTATTATTTAACTTTACATTCGCATATTCACTTTTTTTTTATTTGCATACACAAAATAACTATAAAAATAGTTAAGATGGAGAAAGTATTACTTTTTGACTTTCCTAAGTCACAATAATATTTTTTTAAAAGACACAATAGACTGAAGCTATCGGCGGAAGAGAACAATACATTAATCCTTTTAGGATCCACGCATTATTAGAGTTAGTTAAAACTAGTTAATTAAGCATGCATTACAGCTGTTAGCAATGCATGCATACGTGCACGTGCACTGCATGATCTGTGCACACTGATACCCATACGTGGAACATTGATAGGCTAGATCACAAAATTAGTTAGGTTGTTATAACCGTACCATAGCAGCTGACCTACTTTCTTGAAGAAGAAGAAAGGAAGACAAATTGTATAAATACTTTACTCTTGTAATCCTACAAATTAGAATGAAAATATCAAAGTTTAACATGGTATCTTAGAGTATCATTTCCTCTGATTCTGGTGGTTTCTTTTCTACTTTTCTTCATGCTTTTATCGTTTTCTTCTTATCTTCATCTTTTAAATTCAGTTCATCTTCAAATCTGCATATTCAGTTCTTAGCTTGCCTTCAAATCTTCAACTTCGGTTTCCAGTTTTTCTTCTTTGTATCTTCATCTAACTTGTGCAGATTCTCTGTGTATCTTCATGGCTCCTTCACTATCCAAACTTCCTCACTTCATAACACTTCATATCCGCCTTGACAAATCAAATTACAGTTTCTGGAGATCACAAATCCTAGCTACTGTGAAGGCTCATTCGTTTGAAGATGTATGTTTGGTGTAAATTACTCCTCAATCAAGTGTACGTGTTCGCTATGAGCGTGGTAAGCTTGACCAAGTTTTAAAATATATAGAACCCAAAGGAGACGGGGACTTGTAAGGAAAATTCGTTGTTTCAATTGGCTGGCTAACAAAGTAATTAAGGAGAAAGGTTTCTATCGTCTACTAATGCGTCAAAAGAGTAAACTATCTATCACCTTGTGTTTGCAAAGTGAGCAAATGTGAGGAGTATGTGCTAGTGTACTATCCTATGTTTAATGTAGTGAAGTATCACTTTATCATGCAATGAGATTGTGTATAATCAAGGGCAAGCCACTCTAACATGCAAAACGTTTCCCTAATAATTTATCAAAGTCTCTAATTGTTCATCTAATTCACTAAAGATAATTCTCACTATCTTAGGAATTTTATCAAACACTTGATATGCATTGGCCTTAATATAAGAGAATTTAGGAAATAAGCTCTACTTTCGCAAGAGACTAACTCCCTAATGGCCCTAATTGTCATCTACACATGCAAGCATTCATTCAATCCATCAATGTAGAGATTTGATCATACAACAACTCAAAGCATTCAAAAGATCAACATATCACTACACTACTCCATAGGCATCATACACTAACACATGAAGGAATTAGCTCATGGCTAATTGAGTAAACATAAGAACAATTAAACGAAGAACAATCATCATTAAGCTAGATTTGTAAAGAGAATTACCTATTACAATGATAATTGGAAAGATACAATTTACCTCTAAAATGCTAACTAGAAATCCGACAATGGAAATTGAAATTCAATCGGTGAGAACGTAGCCTTAGACGAGATGAGGATGCAGGAATTCACGGATCAAGAAAATTGGGTTTCAGAGAAAATATATTAGGAAAAGATTTGGGTGCATAAAGGTTGCAATGACAAACACTTCCCTTATTTATACTAAATTTCAGTTTTAATCGAATGGCAAAGAAAATAATGACTTATGAGATTCAATGGTCAAAATTAAAAAGTGAAAAGCATGGAGCCTTTTCGGTTTTCAAAAGTAACTGGTCAAACTTTATCGAAAACTGTTCCCGCCCACAGTGCATTGAATGCACATTAGAGCATGTCCGTATTTAATTCAAATAAATTGCATTAAATAATAACTGAAAGTTAAATGAATGGCTGGGATAATTTGACAAATTAAATTGATTTGACAATACGACAAACAGTATCAAGGATGATGCACGCAAGATAAGATGACTAGATAAAATTCAGGAATCATACCAGTCAGTCAGATTTGTATTCTGACTGATACCACTTATTGGACTATCAGGGTGACAAGCCCTGAGTTCAGTGTCCTAAAACTTAGTCAGTCTATACTGATTATCCTTTTTAGCTGAATGTTCCCCCTACAACCATTCACATTCTCTCTGAGATTCCTTCAATCTGAGTCGTAGTTGATCATTCCCCCTGACCATGTGCATTCTGATTAGAGATTCAGACAGAATCACCTAAGCATGGGTCAAGAAGTCCTAACTCTACTGATAACTCAACAAATCTGGTTTCAGGCAGAGCCTTAGTCAGAATGTCAGCTCTCTGTTTTTCAGTAGGGACTCTCTCCATCCCGATGTCCTTCTTTTCAACATGATCTCTGATAAAATGATGCCTGATGTCTACATGCTTACACCTTGTGTGTAAGACTGAGTTTTGGGATATGGCAATGGCACTATTATTGTCACAATAAATTGGGACTTCAGTGGCCTCAACTTGGTAATCTCTCAGTTGCTGTTTCAGCCAAAGGATCTGAGAACAACAACTGCCTGCCGCCATATACTCAGCCTCAGTAGTAGACGTTGCAACACTAGTTTGCTTCTTAGAAAACCAAGAGATCAGTTTACTCCCTAGAAACTGACATGTGCATGTAGTTGACTTCCTATCAAGTCTACAGCCTCCATAATCTGCATCTGAATAGCCAGTCAGTTCTAGGTTATCATCAGAGGGATACCAAAGTCCTAAGTTGACTGTACCTCTTAGGTATTTCAGTATCTTTTTGGCACTCTCTAGATGACTCTTCTTTGGATCAGATTGATACCTTGCACACACTCCAACTGCATAAGTGATGTCAGGACGACTAGCAGTCAGATACAATAAGGATCCTATCAGTGCCCTATATTCAGTCTGATTTACTGAGACTCCTTCTTTGATAGGGTCCAGCTTCTCATTTATGTTCATGGGAATACGTGAGACTTTGCT
The DNA here is from genome assembly GCA_026898435.1 of Prunella vulgaris. Taxonomy (NCBI): domain Eukaryota; kingdom Viridiplantae; phylum Streptophyta; class Magnoliopsida; order Lamiales; family Lamiaceae; genus Prunella; species Prunella vulgaris. Next base: position 82,155 of record JAPKLY010000841.1, on the reverse strand, counting down.
GGACTGAACTCCAAATTTCTGAATCAAGTCCCTCGCATATTTGGACTGATTTATGAAGATTCCGGAGTCAGTTTGTCTGACTTGGAGACCCAGAAAGAAATTCATTTCTCCCATCATTGACATCTCAAATTTCCCAGTCATCAGCTTGGAGAATTTCTCACAAAGCTTCAGATTAGGAGATCCAAATATTATGTCATCCACATAGATCTGAACCAAGAGAATGTCCTCCCCTTCGGAAATTCAGAAGAGGGTCCTGTCCACTGTTCCTTTTACGAACCCGTGGTCTATCAGGAATTGGGATAATGTATCATACCAAGCTCTCGGAGCTTGCTTCAGGCCATAAAGAGCTTTCTTTAGGTGATATACCTTGTCACAAACTTCGAACCCTGGAGGTTGTTCAACATAAACCTCCTCGTTCAGTACACCATTCAGAAAAGCACTCTTTACGTCCATCTGATACACTTTGAATTTCTTGAATGTTGCATAGGCCAGAAACAACCTGATTACTTCCAACCTTGCGACCGGAGCAAAGGTCTCATCATAGTCGATTCCTTCGGCCTGAGAGTAACCCTTTGCCACTAGTCTGGCCTTATTCCTGACCACAACATTCTTCTCATCCCTCTTGTTCTTAAAGACCCACTTGGTGCCAATAACATGTTGACGCCTAGGTCTATCAACTAACTCCCAAACCTGATTCCGCTCAAACTGATTGAGCTCATCCTGCATGGCTAGGATCCAGTTGGGATCAGTAAGAGCTTCTTCAATGCTCTTAGGTTCCTGATCACTCAGGAAACAACAAAACATAGCGCTCTCACCAAAGGACAATCTAGTCCTGACCCCCTCATTGATATCACCAATGATATCAGCCAATGAGTGATAATCTAGCCACCGCCTCCTGCTGACGGGAGCACTGGGAGCTGCTGATGTTCCTTCGCCTGATCCTGAAACATTAGTCTCGACAATAATAGGCAAAGAATAGGAACGAGCAAGAACAGGGGATACTGAGTCATTTCCTGAGGGTTGGCCAATATCAGAGAAATTATTTCCCCCTACAGTGTTGGACTCAGTAACCGTCTCAGGTGCAGAAGCATCGTCACCGACAGTACGTACCTCAGGTTGAGTCTGTCCCTCCGTCTGAGACTCAACATTCTCTGAGGCTGGGGCTTGCTGAGGGTTGGCCTGAGGTCCATCCTGATCATCATCATCATCATCCCATCCCTTGGGAGCACTAACAAGCTTGATCTTGAATTCAGGATTCTTCAGGCTCAGTCTCGTTATTCTCTTGATAACCCCCTCAGTGTCAGGACTCGGAACCTGTTTCCTATGCACTGATGCAGTCTCATCAAACACAACATGAGGTGTTTCCTCCATACAAAGGGTCCGACAGTTATACACCCTGAAAGCTTTACTGACTGAGGAGTATCCTAAGAAAACTCCCTCATCAGATTTGCTATCAAAGGCTTTCAGCTGGTCTTTCCCATTGTTCAGGATGAAACACTTACACCCAAAAATATGGAAATAGGAGATGTGAGGCTTCCTCTTGTTCCAAGTTTCATAAGGTGTATGAGCATGTTGTTTGTTCGGCATAGATCGGTTCTGAGTATAGCAAGCAGTGTTGATTGCTTCAGCCCAGTACTTCTTGGGCAGTCCTGACTCAGCCAACATGGTCCTGGCAGCTTCCTTTAGGGTCTGATTTCTTCTTTCAGCTACCCCATTCTGCTGAGGGGTCCTGGCTGCAGAAGTCTCATGAGCTATACCATGGTTAGTACAAAAGTCAGTTATAATAGAGTTAATAAACTCTGTTCCTCGATCAGATCGGATCCTGACTATGCTCTGACCCTGTTCAGTACTCAATTACTTGAGTAACTCTGGAAGCTTGACCTGAGTCTCCTTTTTGTTCAGCAAGAAAATAACCCATGTATACCTGGAATTATCATCAACAACAACAAGGGTATATTTCCTACCATTTATGCTGACAGGAGTAACTGGACCAAAGAGATCCATGTGCAGGAGCTGAAGCACTCTGTCAGTTGAGAAGGCTTCTTTCACTTTGAATGAGGCTTTGGTTTGCTTGCCTTCCTGACATGCTCCGCACACGTGGTCTTTGCTAAAAACTTCATTAGGTAGACCATCTACAAGAGAAAGTCTAGAAATTTTGTTAATAATCTTGAAGTTTAAGTGACTCAGACTTTTATGCCAAAGCTAACTGAGCTCAGAGGAGCTCTTAGCAACCAAACAAGTTTCAGGAGGACTGCTCTTGAAATCAGTAAAATATACATTGCCCCTCCTGATACCTGTAATCAGAACCTGTAGTGTAGATTTGTCCTTCACAAGATACATGTTAGATGTAAATTCTACACTATATCCTCGGTCACAAAACTGGCTGACCGAGAGTAAGTTATGTCTCAGTCCCTCAACATATGATACATTCAGTACACGGACAGAGCCAATAACAAGGGTTCTGAATCCTCTGGTGAAACCCTTAGAGTTATCACCAAAGGTTACCCGCGGGCCTTCCTGAGCTACATAATCCTGAAGGAGATCACGAAATTCGGTCATGTGCCTGGAGCATCCTGAGTCCAAGTACCAGTCCTTCATCAGATCCTCTTTCTTCTTTGTATAGCCCGCAGCAACCTGAAAAGAATCAGGCCTCAGGTACCCATCTCGTATTGGGTCCTACTAAGTCAGCCATACCTTTCGGGATCCAGATTTGTTTAACAATACTGATTGCATCAGAAGTGTAAACCTGTCTCCCTGAAACATCAACATACACAGTCTTCTTCCTTTGTGCCTGGGAAGTTGAGGGTGTATGGGTGTCAGCCTGAGGTACAGGAGCCCTATATTGCTTCCTGGGGATGGGCCTCCTGTTCCTCTTTGGCCTGGGTGGATTGGGCTGAGTTTGATCCCGAGAAGGAGCAGCTCGGGCCTGACCTCTTGGCACTTGAGGTCTGGCCTGAGTGTTTCTGGAGTCAGGTCTCCATTGCCTTTCATAGGCCATCTGGTTTGTCCTTCTCCTTTGAGGATTAGGACGCACCTGATGGGCTCTGTGCCCTGTCTGAGGAATCTGGAACTCAGTAGTCCTTGGCTTTGCCTGAGGCCTCCTCTGTCCTGAGTTCCTTCTGCTCTGAGCATTTCTAGGCTGGGCCTGAGAAGTGCTAGGAGCAGAGTTCTTCCCAGATTGAGGATTCCTAGGCTGAGCCTTGGAGTTCCCTTTATCTGTCTTCCCTGACTCAGGATGAGGAGCCTTGACCTTTCCCTTAGGTTTTGGCCTTGATTCCTCAGTCCTTTGCCTGACAGGTTCAGCAGGCATTTTCTCCTTCCCTTTGCCTTTATTCTGATGAGCAACACTTGAGCTCTTGTCATCAGTTAGGGCAGGGACAAACTTCTTCTGAGAGTTGCTCCCTGAAGCACCTCTCTTCTTTTTGCCCTTTGGGTCTTTTGAGGCATCATAGCCTAACCCAGGTTTAGCACCATCAGTCATCTGAGAGAAACTTGTCAACTCATCAACCACTTGGGTAGATGTGTATAACTTCTTTAGCTTAACCTCAAGATGCCCATTTGTTTCTTTCAGGGCCTCAATTTCAGTGGTGTACTGAAGCACCAACTCTTCATGAGCTTTCTCTTTTGAGATCAGCTCAAGATCCCAAGTAGTTTGCTCAGCACAGAGGCGAGCTTGCCACTCAGTTTCAAACATTACTCTTAGAGCAATTCGCTCAATCATCAGTTGTTCCTGAGCAAGGAACAGATCAGTATCACGAGTCTCAATCAGCGAGCTGATTACACCCTTCAGCCTTTCTACCTCTAGTGGAGCTTCATCATGTTTGTTCCGAGCATGAAGCAGCTCTTCCTAAAGATGTACTAATCTGAGGGCTTCCTCAGTATCTCTTACTCTGAGAGACTCAGTTAACCGATTGTTCTCCCCACTCAGTTTTGCATTCACATCCACTGTATGAGTATGAGTCTCCTGCAGCCTTGAGAAGTCAACCATCAATTGCTCTAGGGCGAGCTGAAGGTCGAGTTCTCCTGCTGAGTCTGAGCTAAGCTCAGGTGCGTGATTAGGAGAAGAGGCAGAAGAACATACCTCATCATCTGCCATCAGGCAGAGGTCATCATACTCTTCATCGGAGAAGAGTTCAGGGGACCAGCGTCCTGGGCCATCTGAATTTGAGGAATCTTCAGCAAGCAACGCACTCCAGTCTGATGTCCTGAGCTCTCTCTTGGCTCTCCGATCCTCTCGCTCACGAGCACTGAGCTCCGGACAATCATACTGATAATGTTAGGTCATTTTGCAGTGGTAGCACTGATCTACATCAGAAGTAAAATTCTTGTCAGTGTACCTTTTATCAGATGATTCCCTCCTGCTCCCTGATGATCGTTCAGGTTTGGAGCTGGATCTTCTGGGCTCATCCTCTCTCCTCTTCTCATCTCTTCGTTGCTCAGGCTCGTTGCGATCCCTCATGGAATCTGAACCCCTCATTTCTTCTCTTTGGGGACTCGATCTCCTGGGGCTGGAGTACCTGCGATCACGACTGTCAGTATAAAATTTCTTATACCTTCCGAATCGAGAGTTCAGTTTCTCGAATCGCCGCACCATCAGGCTGTACTCCAAGGCTAGCTCATCCTTGTTCATGTCCTTCAGAGACTTAGAGCCAGATCCAGCCTCAGGCTCAGGAGTAGCTTTAAGAGCCACACTCTTTTCCTTTTCAGGAGTCTTCTCCTCACTAACTTCCTCACTGACAACACCTTTCTTCTTCCTCTTATCGAGGTCGAATTCCAGAGCCTTTAACTCCGAGAATAGGTGAGAGTAAGGAATGTTTGTGAGATCCTGAGTGTTTTTCAGCAAGATTACTCCTGTGTCCCATCTTTCAGGGAGACAGTTCAAGATTTTAGAAGATACCTCCCTCTTGGGAAACTCCTTCCCAAGGGTTGCTAGCTCGTTCATCATTTTAATGAACCGAGCTTCCATCTGATCGATGGATTCTCCCTCTAGCATCCGGAAGGCTTCAAACTTTCTAATCGTAAGATCTCTCTTGTTCTCCTTGATCTTTTCTGAGCCTTCACTCATCTCCCTCAGAGCATCCCAGATCTCCTTTGCAGTCCTTAGATGCATGAGTCTGACCGAATTCTCGTAAGAAATGGTGTGGAGTATAATGTTTTTGGCAACATTATCCAGTCCGATTTGCTTAATCTGATCAGAATTAAGCGCGGACCTCTCCACTTCTTCATCTCCAGCGGCTGGAACAGGAACATTGCTAGCAACAGGCCAGGTCGTCTGAAGATTCCTTATAAATCTGATCGGACCATGCTCAATCACTTGAGGCTTCTGATCATGGATAGAGTAGAGATGTGCGAGCACCCTGAATTTCCAATAGTCATAGTTGTCAATAGAGAATTCAGGAAGATTGCCCTCGAGGCGTTTAGAACCTGATGCCATGATATGCAGTTTTTCAGAAACAAGATCTATTCAATAGACCACCAAAAGTTTCTCCTCAGAAACTGTTGGTAAACAAAGTCAGTGGTCTTTTGAACCACTGCTCTGATACCACTTGTTGGTCCCGAAACGAGTATAATCTGTGTATGGGGGGGAATACACTGATGTCAGATTTTTCTGAAAGACTCAGAAAAATGCTCTAACACTCTCAGTCAGGATTTCCTGAATTACTCAGTATGCTGAAGGTCCATAGGGACAGCAGGGACAGTTCAGTAACGAGTCAGATAAACTGAGTGTGAGTAAAGTGCTCAGAAGCTCAGTAGAGATAACAAACCTACTGACTACTCAGAAGCGGATCAGTTGGACTACTATCTCAGTGAGCTAGAGTACGTGCGGAAAGTGAGCCCTTAGTTTCTACTCGTTTTAGTTTCTGAAAACATTTTCTCTGAACTTGCTTAGTAAACTGATGGTTAAGGCTGAGTGCACAGTATTAAGATTCAGGATGATTGATTCAGTCCTGAAGATAAAAGCTATGCAGGATGTTCAGTTTAGTATGATGACAGTTATGATCCTGAACAAAATATTAAATCAGCACACAGGGGACTTTGTAACGTGGTTCGGAGATAACCAACTCCTACGTCCATGACCTGATTTAACAGGAAGCTATCCTCAAAACCCTGAGGATTGGTACTTGGGTTTTAAGTGCCAAGGGACACGAATAGCCAACTTCCTCTCTTAGGAACTGACCCCTGGGCATTTTACAAGTCCCAGTCTTTCTAACCAACCAATCTCACACCCTGAGTGGTTTGGTATTCTGGTTTCCAACTAGATAGCTCTAGCAATACAAAATAATGCTAAATAATAGAGCTATCGATCTAAGCAAATACAGAGTGAATCCTACTATAACACTAGGGAAATTTAATTGCAGAGTGTTGTTTTATAGGCAAGATTCAAAATAGATCCGTTGGAGGAGATCAAATTAAATCTTTCCTATTTTAGGGTGGTTGCAGGCTAGAAATATTGTTTGACCTAATCATCATGCTTATTCTGGCAAGATTGTCCCATCACCTGCAACTTTGAGACGCATTAAATGCCCGCATTAAATGCTGTGCAGACTCCGTACATACGTGTCGAAAGATCATTGGCTCTCCACTCTAACGGCTAGTTAACTTTCAGACATTTGTTCTTCCTCGTACATTCAATACTCTGAGTCTCTTGTTAATAACTCAGTTCTGAACGTGTGTCTTAATGGAGTCTTACTGACATTCTCTTTGTCTCTTGTCCCATAGCATAAATAACTTTTTGCTTTGGACTTACATGGTTCAGGTGAACTGAACTAATGCCCGAGTCAGGTCTTATGTGCATTCAGCACAGCCTGATAGATTATTCAGCCCAGTATGTATAACCTTTTTGCTTTGGACTTACAAGGTTCAGATAAACTGAACCAAGGCCTTAGTCAGGTCTTATGTGCATTCAGCACAGCCTGATAGGTTACACTTACTCTTCACTGACTAAGTTCTGTCCTGAGTATGCTTAGTGTACTCAGTAGAAACATCAGCCAATGGTACTTCAGGATAGACTTCAGGATGGATCATCAGGCAAAAATTCAGCTTCAGTCCAGCAATCTTTAGCAAGACTGACTGACTCAATACACTTCAGACTTCAGTAAATTGGGTCGACTCCAATATTCTTCAGTCTTCAGCGAGTTACTCCTGTACTGAATTCCTAGCCTAACTATCCTGAACTATTTTATCCTGAACAACTATACTTAGGCAGATTCATCAGGGGTTTTGGGATCTAATCAAAATACTCAGATTGTCCCAACAAGATCCATATGGTAGATCAAAAGTAATCGCAGAAATCGTAAATGGAAATCTAAGATCACCCACTTGGAAACTACCTCTAACTTCTCCTAATCTAATGAGAGAATATGAATCTAAGAAAATGATAAAAGTTTTTCTGAAAATCTGAGATGGAAGTATATATAGTGCCCTTGGATCATTGACTAAGATTTCATTAAATGCGCGAAAATACAAAAATAGCCCTAAAAATCCGAGTGTCCAGCACATGTGTCGCCCAAGACCTGCCAGTGTGTCAACCCAGAGCTCGACACCTTGGGCGACATGAGTGAATTTTATCGTGCAAGACCTGATTGATTGTCGACCAAGCTTGGTCGAGCCCTTAGGTGAGCCAGGCGTGTCTTCCCAGGTAGCTTGCGTGTTGTCCGAGCTTTGGGTGGTGTCGCCCGAGGCCTTAGTCTCGGTAGATGCGCGACTTCCTTATTTTTATCATATCTTGAGATCTAGAACTCCGTTCGACTCGATTCTTCTTCCGTTATGACCCTCTCTTCAAGATATTCGACATGGAATATAAATTTCTCCATTTTTCTCAACTCCAGAATTTCAGACTTTTCTCGATCTTGCTCGTTTCTTTCTTATTTTGCTCGTTTTCACCTACAATCACAACTTTCTAGCCAAAAAGGGTGAAATACACAAAGTATCGCATTTTGGGGTCAAATATGAACATAAGCACATCAAAAGCAAATAGAAATGGATGCAAAAACATGCAATTATGACCCTAATCACCTGGGCTCAGGCAAGAGAGGGCCCTATTACCTTCTTCCTGGAACTAGTAAACGAAATAGGTGAAGATGCTTTCACAGAGTGGGAAGAAATTCTAATGGATGCCTTGGAGGTTAAGGCACCATCTCAGCTGACCTCGCCCGAGGGTCTACGGAAGGTTGCACAAGCTCTGCTGCTCAAAGATGGAGTTGCGCTGGATTGTCCAGAAACTGTGGCGTCAGAATTCATTCTTCCATTTTTCCCACTGTTGGACCACCGAAATAAGCTGGGGATGCTCTTGAGGATGGCCTATATGTCAGAAGAAATGAGTTGTTCTTCACTCGCAAGAGGATCGAACGAGATGCCAAGGCCTTCTTTGATGATGCGAATGCCTAGTTCTCTGTAGAATCAGAGAAGATCAGACTGCTCACTTTCAATCTGGAAAGAGAAGTGGCAGAATGCAAGGATGGTCAAGCAGATCTTAAAGTTGTTGTTGATAAGCTTCCCACCTCCCTTCCCTCTTCATCTGAGTTTGATGATATTAAAAAAGGGGAAGAGAATAACTCAGCTGATATTGCTACCTTACAAGCTGAGATGGAATCTCTTAAAGCTCTACTGATGGAAAATAGTGGAGTTCTGTTAGCCAAGATCCAGACATAGAAGAGTACGTTAATACTCGTAATCAGGCACAGCAGAGGGCTCAGGTGATAAGAGATCAAAGGATGGCTGAGGCCCTGCAGAGATAAGAGGTGGTAGCTGAGGAAAGAGAGAAGAAGAAGCTTGTCATGAACGCTGAGCTTGATGAGAAGCTTGCCAAAGAACTGCAGTTAGCTGAGAAGAAGACCCCAGAAGAGAGAAACAAGAGGCATGAGCGGGAGATGAATGATGAGCTGGAGAGACGTTATCAGAGGAAGCTGAAGAAACAAGGGAAGATGATTCATCAGGGTAGCAAGTCAAAAGCTGGAAAATATGTTCATGACCCCAATGAACCCTTGGTTGATGGACCAATTGATTGGTTTTGCAAGGACTTGCCAGCCGAGCTTATTGACCTATGGAGGACGATAAAGGCAAGGCTAATAATTCATTTCTATGTTCTCAGAGGAGAAAGGGAGAAGAAGCAGAATTCAGAGATTGGCTAAAGGAGATATTTCCAATCTTCTCTAAGGCAATCACTAAAGTTATGCTCAAAGTGGATGTTCAACAGGAGCTGCTTGAGATAGAGTATTTTCCCACACCTACTGATGACAATGGGAAAATCGATTGGATAGAAATCAGGAAGATATGGTTGCAGATGGTGACCTGTTTTCTTCCAGATCTTCCAGATACCTCTGTTGCTGTTCTCAAGGAAATTGAGAAGAGGTTTCTTGACTGGATGCAAGTGCCTATTGACAGCAGAAGACCACTAGTGTAATAGTCCAGCTGGGTCAGCTGAGGATTATGGTGCTTTTCTTCTGTAACTCTTCTCTTATTTAATGAAGTTTTTACTCTTCCAGACAACTTCTTGTTTTCAGCTGTTTTTATCTTTCTGTCAAATGGATCTTATCTAAAGATCTTCTTTTCTGTCCTATTCTTGATCTTGATTAAATATGTTTATCTTTTGAGATTAGCTGAGTTGGTTTTGATATCATCAAAAAGGGGGAATTTGTTAGGATATTCTTGTTAGATGTTTTGATGATATGGTAAACCAATCAGATTGTAATAGGACCAGCTGAACCTGTTACTCAGCTGATGAGTAGTTAGGAATAGATAGGATTTTGTAAGGGGGAATCTACCTTGCTGCCTAGAAGATCCGAAGCTATCATAGAGAAGAAGACCAGCTAAGGCCTTGAGGACTTAGCCATTTCTAGAAGATAGAAGACTTGAACAGCTGATACTGAAATATCAAGAGTAGAAGTTCAGAGGAGTTAGATCTGCTGATATCATAAGATCATCTGATCAGCTGAGCACATCGCAGACAAGATAAGGACCGAGGATCATGAACTCCAGACAAGGTCCAGAAGACCAGCTGAGGTGCACATCAGCAGACCTGCACATCAGCTGAGGTCCAAGTATTAGCAGACTGATACACCAGCTGAGGAGACAGATCAATTGGAGTTTTGTGCCATGCCCAGATTCTACGGAATCATTTCAAGGGTTGACTTGTGACAAACTAGAAGATTCCCAGAATAGAAGATTGTTGGTCCCAAAGGCAGGTTTTGGGAAGAATACACTTGAACAAGTCTAGAAGGGGGGGTTGAATAGACTTGTAAGTATTCAAAAACCTTTTTCAAATTTACTGATTTATTCAGAAAACCAGCAGACCACTTGAGGTAATCTGAATTTTGAAAATAGTGCGCTGTGTATAGTGCTGAAACGTTTTAAAGAGAATTTGATTTTAAGTGATGTGCACAGATAAGAGCAGAAAGAAATACGAAGAGACACAGGGGTTTATAGTGGTTCGGACCAACTGTCCTACATCCACTCTCCTCAATCCAACTTGGACTTGAGGGGCTCTCCACTAACTCACTTACTTACTTGCTTACACAATTTTGAGAGTACTACTCTCTTTACAACTTGTCAATGCTATAGTTGCAATTGACTTCTCACAGCTTCTACAAAGCTTTTACAAAAGATAAGTATTGATTGTGTTTTTTAGCGTAAGTGATAAAACTTGACAGAGTATTGGCTAGCTTAATGTGCGTGTAAATCCAATACTGAAATTATCACTATTACTCTTATTTATAGGGTCAAATAACTAGCCGTTGTGATGGACTAGAAATCTGAGATCCTATAATTTCGTATTCAATCAATCATTGTGATTGATTGAATTTCCTTCTTGATTCCCGTCAGTCTTCGCGATCTTCAATCAATCAAGTTTGTCCCCTTGATTGATTGATCATCCATTCTGGGAATCTTCCTTTTATGTCGCAAGTCAACCCTTAAAGTTGATTCCGAAGAATCTGGGCCGAGCACAAAACCTCAGCTGATCTGTCTCCTCAGCTGGTGTATCAGTCTGCTGATACTTGGACCTCAGCTGATGTGCAAGTCTGCTGGTGTGCACCTCAGCTGGTCTTCTTGACTTCGTCTGAATAAGTCTTTTATCCATGGTCCTTGTCTTGTCTGCGACGTGCTCTCAGCTGATCAGCTAATCTTCTGATATCAGCTGATCTGCTCTTCAACTTATCGGCTGATGTAAACTTCTCTGATGATCTGTATTCGATGCTCCAGTGTCAGCTGAATGAATCTTCTGTCTTCTAAAATCGGCTAAGTCCATAAGGTCTCAGCTGATCTTCTCTTCTATGAAAGCTTCGGATCTTCTAGGCAGCAAGGTAGGTTCCCCCTTACTCGAACCTATCTAATCCTAACTACTCATCAGCTGACTAACATGTTCAGCTGGTCCTATTACAAGCTGATATGTTTTATATCATCAAAACATCTAACACAGATATCCTAACAAGTTCCCCCTTTTTGATGATATCAAAACCAACTCAGCTGATCTCAACAGATAAACATATTCAGTCAAAATCAAGATCACATAGGACAGAAAAGAAGATCTTTAATTAAGATCTTTTAGACAGAATCAAAACGCAGCTGACAACAAGTAGTTGTCTGGAATCATAAAATTTTATTAATAATAATCAAGAGAGAAATAACAGACAGAAGTAGAGATACCTAATCCTCAGCTGACTCAGCTGGACTATTACATGAGGAGCGGTCTTCTGCTGCTGAGCGGAACTTGCAACCAGTCTAAGAATCTCTTCTCTATTTCCTTCAAAGCTGGCAGAGAGTTGTCAGAAAGCTGATGGAAGAGTTGAGTGATCTGCAGCCAATGTTTCCTAATTTCCACCCAATCTATCTTTCCACTCACATCAGTTGGAGTAGGAAGTATTCAATCTCTGGCAACTCTGGCTGAACCTCTACCTTAAGCATCTCTTCTGTGATAGCTCTGAAGAACTTAGGAAAAGTTTCCTTCAACCAATCTCTGAACTCAGCGTTTTTCTCTCTTTCTCCTCTGGTATCTTCTCCTCGGAGAACATAGAAGTGGATCATAGTTTTGGCTTTTATGGTTTTCCAGAGACCCACCAGCTCATCCGACAATTGATTGTAGAACATATCAATTGGTCCATCAACTAGAGGTTCATTTGGATCTCTGATGAACTTTCCACTCCTAGTCCTGCTCCCTTGAGCTACATCTTTCCCTTTCTTCTTCAGCTTCCTCTGATATCTCCTCTCAAGCTCATCATTTATTTTCCTCTCCTGCCACTTCCTCCTCTCCTCAGGGGTTTCTTTCTCAGCTAGCTGCAACTCCTTAGCCAGCTTTTCATCCAGATCAGCATTCATAATTCTTTTCTTCTTTTCCCTTTCTACAGCGACAACTTCTTGCTTCTGTAAAGCCTCCGCCATTTTCTGATCTCTCAACTCCTGAGTTTTCTGAGCAGCCATCTTCCTGGTGTTGATGTAATCTTCAACATTTTCTATCCTAGCAGATAGAACTCCTTGATTATCCACCAGAAGAGCTCTCAGAGAGGCCATCTCAGCTTGCAAGGCAGCAATAGCAGCTGAGTTCTTCTCTTCCCCCTTTTTGATATCATCAATTACTGCAGCAGAGGGTAGAGAAGTGGGAAGCTTGTCCATAATATCTTTCAGGTCCTCCTGACCATGTTTGCACTCAGCAATTTGTCCTTCCAACCGTTCAGAGACCAATCTGAATCTCTCAGACTCAGCAGCAAGAGAGGCAGATGCATCATCATTGAAAGCTCTGGCGGTTGCCTTGAAGCTCTGGAGAGTATTGAAGAATTCAATGCGAGTGGCATACAAGCTGTCCTCCATAGCTTCCTTCAGCTTGTTGCGATGGTCCAGCAGGACTTGACGAACATGAGCTTCAATCATAGAGGGGGTAGCAGACTTGGCAGCCAGAAGAGTAGCTTTGACCTCCCTGATGTGGTCATCAAAATAGCCTTTTAATTGATCCAAGAGTGCAGGAGTTACCTGATCAGCAGGGGAGATCTCAAAATGTGCTGCTGGAGGAACAAACTCAGTCTCTGCTGTTTCAGGGCAGTCCAGGGCCACACCATCTTTGAGCAACAGAGCTCTGGCCACTTTCCTCAGCCCTTCAGGAGATGTCAGCTGGGATGGAGCCTTAACCTCCAAGGCCTCCATCAAAATTTCCTCCCATTCAGTGAAAGCTGCTTCTCCCATCTCCTTAAGTAGGGACAGAAAGAATGTAACTGGCCCCTCTCTTGCTTGTGCCCTGGCTAGGCCATCAGCAAGGATGTCTTGGTAGGCTGGATAGGGGTTGAGTTCAGGAATGTAGAGGGAAATGTGGGCTAGGGCAGATATGATCATCCCTCGTTCAAGAGGCCCCTTTGAACGATGATGAGATAGGCGTGCTTGCTTGGCCATTTCTGAGGGGGAATTGGGGTTATCGAGAATTATAGGTTCAGGGTGAGAGGGTTTGGGGGTAGCTGAAGGCTCTCCAGAGGTAGCCACCTCCTCTGGTTCATTGCCGACTGGGATTTGAGATGGTGAGGGATCGGCTGGGGTTGAAAAGTGTTGGGAAGGATCAGAAAAAGGTGTGGGAGAAGCTGACCTGATAGGTGAGGCAGCAATAGGTGTGTCTGCTGATGGAGTATCAGCAGAGGAGTGAAGAACCTCTGTCTCAGCTACTGAGGGTTCAGCTGACTCCCTCTCTTTTGACTCGTCTTCCTCTGCATCAGAGCCAGTGGCAGAAGCATCATCTGATGTAGCCTTCTCAGCTGACTCCTCCTCATCCTGCTCTTCTTCTCCAGAAGACTCGACAACCAGCAGAGTATGCTTCTCTGCTGAAGTTTTCTCCCTCTTCAGACTGCTTAGCAGAGCAGTATCCTCTTCCTCATCTGAATCAGAATCAAAGGAGAGCTTCCTTTGAATTGGAGTGGTGTCTTTCTTGGTTTTCTTCTGTTTACCACCTCCGGCAGGCATTGGAGCCTTCCTCTTCTGCTTCTTCCTATGACCATCAGAAGGTCCAGGGGCAACAGCAACTGTATCAGCAGCAGAATCTGAATCAGCTGGCCCAATGATATCCAAGTTACTTCCCCTTAAGAACTTGGTGTGGTTGTACTCAACAACCCATTCCTCATTCCACTCATGCTGGGGCAGCAGATGATTCAGAAGAATAGTGATCTTGGTGGCCATGGAACATTTGGATTTAAAACTGTAAATCTGTTCCCCATTCACCTCCTTCACCAAGCACCTCTTGGACTCCTGCTCGAGGCGAAACCATAGCAGACTCACCCAGTCCGCTTGCACCCCATCGAGAATGGTGCGGGCCACACTCAGGCGGAGTTTGGTAATGGCGTCCAAACTCCCCTATTCCGCCAAGATGACCTTGGTCACCACATCCATCAGGAACCGAAACCGCCTCCTCAGCATGGATTTCTTCAGGTTCGTGGTGGTGTCTCTGTAACTCGCCCTGGCCATCAACTGAAAAGTCTCCAGGTAGTCAGCTTCCTTGTATTTGTGGGGTTGGACACCGGAGGAGGATAGGCCAAAAATATCAGCGACAACATCCTTGGAGATAACAACAGCGACTTCATCAACCAAGGAGCCGATGGAATCTGTGCTGAACTGAGCCTTAAGAAGGAATTGAAAGGCATAGAAGTTTAGGGTTTTATGGTCAGGGGGGGTCATGGAGATGAAGGTTCGGAGATTTTGATTTTGGAGAAGGTTTAGGATTTCTCTGATTTCAGGAACCCTAGTCGTGTCGAAATCGACACACATCTCTGCGTACATCTTTTCTTTGAAGAGCTTCTGCATTGTCTTAGATGCCATACCTTCAAAACAGGGTTTTAGTGCAGAGAGAATAGTATGCAAGAAAATTTTGGGCAGAAAGATTTAGGAACAGAAAATTTCAGAAAGACGTTTAAAAGGGTATATATAAGTATCGAGAGATATGAGCAGTTTTTCCAAAATTAAAATCGATCAGTTTTGATCGTAGATTTGTATTTTGCATCACACAAATCAAAGGTCCAGAATAAATGACCTTTGATAATTTTGGAGGTGATGCGTGGGTGTCAGGATTTCGAAAGGTTTTGACCGCCTCAAAAGATTCTCCTTTTTGAAAAAGGTAATGATGAAAACACTTTTTGAGAAGATTTAGACGGTGTTAAATTAATTACAACTGACACCTTATTTGGAAAAAGGTAATAAATCCCCGATTTTTCGTAAACACAAAGATTTGATTGCCAATTTTCTAAAATAGTTTTTAGAAATTAGGGATTTATTAATTTGTGAAAAGATTTGATAAAAAAAAATCTGACATAAAGATCATAGAAATACTTATCGAGATGCTGACGTGGAAAAATCAGCTGATAGGAGCGATCCTTATGAAAATCTTTTCTGCTCGTCTGGGTCTTCAATATCAGCTGACATGGACCAGCTGAAGCAAGGTGGTCTTGTCTGACTTTCATAACTTATTCCTGTATCAAGTTAGACATAACAAGATAGAGAAAGGAAAGGAAAGAGTAAGTAGACACACCAGATCAGCTGATGTGAGGATCAGCAGACTACTTCAGCAAAGTAGTCCTCAGCTGGTTACCAGCTGACTACCCGTTTACCCTAAAAAAATAAACTTTCTTTCTATAGAACTGCCCCTCCATCTATCATTCCTAACTCTGCTACTAATTCTCTGAATCTTGCCTCTGCTAAGGGCTTGGTAAGAACATCTGCTCTCTGCTTCTCCGTATGAATTTTCTCCATCCTGATATCTCCTTTCTCAGCATGATCCCGAAGAAAATGATGTCTGATGTCCACATGCTTGCATCGAGTATGGAGAACAGGATTCTGAGTAATGGCTATTGCACTTGTGCTATCACAGAAGATGGGTATCTCTTCTGTGATCACATGGTAGTCCTTCAGCTGTTGTCTGATCCAGAGCAGCTGAGAACAGCAACTCCCAGCAGCCATGTACTCTGCCTCTGTTGTAGAAGTAGCTACGGAAGTCTGCTTCTTGGAGAACCAAGATATCAGCTTACTTCCCAGAAATTGACATGTGCCAGAGGTTGATTTCCTATCAATCTTGCACCCTCCATAGTCAGAGTCTGAGTTCCCACTCAGCTGAAAGTTGTCATCAGCTGGGTACCAGAGGCCTAGATTGTAAGTACCCTTCAAATACTTTACAATCTTCTTTGCTGCTTCCAGATGAGATTTCTTAGGATTTGCCTGAAACCTTGCACACACCCCAACTGCAAAGCTGATATCAGGTCTGCTGGCAGTGAGATACAGCAGAGAACCAATAAGTCCCCTATATTGTGTCTGATCTACTTTCTCACCAGCCTCATCTGGATCCATGCTAAAATTTGCCATCATTGGAATCTTAGCTTCTCTGCTGCTACTGATTCCAAACTTTTCTATCAAGTTCTTGGCATACTTAGCTTGGCTAATGAACGTTCCACTGGACATTTGCTTTACCTGCAGTCCAAGGAAATAAGTCATCTCCCCCATCATGGACATTTCAAACTTGCTGGTCATCAGCTTGCTGAACTCATCACACATCAGTTTGTTGGGGGAGCCAAAAATGATATCATCCACATATATTTGTACAAAGAGAATATCATTTCCGTCTTCCTTTCTGAACAAGGTTTTGTCTATCTTTCCTTTACTGAATCCACTATCCAGTAGGAATTGTGATAGAGTATCATACCAAGCTCTAGGTGCCTGCTTTAGTCCATATAAAGCCTTCTGCAACCTGTAAACCTTGTTCCCAATCTCAAATCCTGGTGGCTGTTCCACATAAACTTCTTCTGCCAGGATTCCATTCAGAAAAGCTGACTTGACATCCATCTGATATACTTTGAACCCTTTGAAAACAGCGTAAGCCAGAAACAATCTAATGGCTTCTAGTCTTGCCACAGGAGCAAATGTCTCATCATAGTCAATCCCCTCTGACTGTGAATACCCCTGTGCTACTAGCCTTGCCTTGTTTCTAACTACTACATCATTTTCATCCTTTTTGTTCTTAAATACCCACTTAGTGCCTATGACCTTCTGATGTCTGGGCCTCTCTACTAGGGTCCAAACTTCTTGTCTTGCAAACTGATTTAGCTCCTCTTGCATAGCTACAATCCAGTTTGGGTCTTCAAGAGCTTCATGGATATTTTTGGGTTCTATCAGGGACACATAACAGCTGAATTGAGCACCCAAGTTTAGCTTTCTTCTGGTCTGAACACCTACACTTGGATCTCCTAGAATCTGTTCAGCTGGGAAATCAGACAATGTCTTCTTGCCCCTTTGAGGTGCCATAGTCTGTTCCTCTTGGGTCTTGTCTAAAATTCCCCCTTGGTTAGTGTCAGGAGTCAATGTGCCATCACCTGATGCTGATGAGAGCTTATCAGCTGATTTGGGCTCATCATCTGAATCTGAGTCTGATTCTATCCTAGGTACTACTACCTTAATCAGATCTGGCTTATCTGACAGATTCAGCTGATCCACCTCTTCTGCTAGCTTCTCCTTGCTGTACTCATGAAAAGATTCATCAAATACAACATGGGGTGTCTCCTCCACACAGAGAGAGACTTTATTAAAGACTCTATAGGCTTTGCTACTTCCAGAATATCCTAAGAATATTCCTTCAGCAACCTTAGCATCAAAAGTCTTTAACTTAGTCTTTCCATTGTCATGGATGAAACACCTACACCCAAAAGTATGGACAGAGGAAAGGTTAGGAGTTTTACCTTTGTACATTTCATAAGGAGTCTTCCCATGTCTCTTGACTGGTAGACACCTATTTTGGATGAAGCAGGCAGTATTGATGGCTTCTGCCCAAAATCTTTGAGGAGTCTGATATTCAGCTAACATAGTCCTTGCTGCCTCCTTGAGGGTTCTGTTTCTCCTCTCGGCTAACCCATTTTGCTGAGGTGTTCTGGCAGCTGATGTCTCATGCTGAATACCATTATCCCTGCAATAGTAAGAAACAACAGAGTTAAGAAACTTAGTACCTTTATCACTTCTGATTCTGACTATGCTGAGATCCAGCTCCTTCTGAATCCTTTTGAACAACTCCAGCATCTTGACCATAGTCTCATTCTTCTTGAACAAGAACACTACCCAAGTGAATCTTGTATAGTCATCAACAATCACCAGTGTATACTTCCTTCCACTGAAGCTAAGGGGAGAGACAGGTCCGAACAAGTCCATATGAAGCAGCTGGAGTGCTTTTGTTGTTGAAGTACTCTGCACATCTTTGAATGAGGCTTTAGTTTGCTTCCCTTTCTGACAGGCATCACACTTCTGCTCAGATGCAAACACCTCATTTGGTAGACCTCTGACTAGACCCTTCCTTGCAACTTTGTTGAGAGTCTTGAAGTTCAGATGACCTAACCTCTTGTGCCAGAGCCAGCTGATCTCTGATGAGCTTTTAGCAACTAGGCATGAGTCAGCTGGACAGCTTGCAAAATCTGCAAGATACATATTACCTCTTCTGAGGCCCGTTAGTAGCACCTGCTCATTTAAATCATTAACAACTAGACAAGAGTTCTTAGAGAATCTTACTGAATATCCTTTGTCACAGAATTGGGATACAGACAGAAGATTGTGCATGAGCCCTTCTACATAGTAGACTTCTTCAACACTTGTTCCTTTGATCAGCAGCGTGCCTACTCCTCTGGTAACTCCAAAATTGTTGTCACCGAACACAACTCTAGGCCCATCCAGCGTTACAAAGTTCTGGAGAAGATGCTTCTCAAAGGTCATGTGCTTCGAGCAACCGCTATCAATGTACCAGACATGGCCTTTGGCTTCCCCTCTTTCTATAGGGCTAGAGTTAACCTGAAATTAAAACTCAGGTTTTAGGTACCCTATCTTTGGGTCCTGATTGGTTAGTATCGACTTTCTGGATCCACAGGTAGATATCATCCTTGTGAAGTTTAGGTGATTTCAGCCTTCTACCATATTTGTCCACAAAAATCATCTCCCTTAGAGGATCTTTTCTGGGGCGATGAGTGACAACAGCAGGTTTATAGGTGGGTTGCTCAAATGGATAATTTCAGCTTGAGCCTCCGAATGACTCATAAACTTTAGCCGGTGAAGGCTTGCCTACTTTGGTTACATTAAAAGTAACCCAGGGCTGAGGTCTGTTTCGCTTGGGTTTACTCTGCTGAGATGACCCAGGCTTATCAGTTCTCTACTGATTCTGCTGAGGTCTCCTTGTCTTAGCTGAGCTATGACTTGGATTTCTCTTCTGATCTCGAGACTTCTGAGCTTTGGACTTATGTTGGTTGTCAGCAGGCTTCTGAGTTTGAGTACTCTTCTGCTCTGTTGAAACCTTTTGATCACCAGCAGACTTCTGAGCTTTGGAGCTCTTCTGTCCAGCTGGGACCATTTCTGTCCCTCTGCTCTTCTGCCCTTCTGATCCAGATGCAGGCTCAGCTGGCCCTTTACCCTTTCGAGGATCCCTAATTAATCCACTGTCACCTTTCTTCTTCTTTTGTGGTTTGGGTTTGGGATAACCAAGACCCCTTTTATCATTCACAGTTTGTGAGGATTTAGCTATTTCAGACACGGCATTCTTTGCCTTAGTCAGCTGATACACTTTCAGCTGAAGCTGCTGTGAATTTTTTGTTATCAGCTCATTCTGCTTGAAGAGTTCATCGAACTTAGCTGTCAGCAGATTATGTTCTTCACTCAAGACAGTGTTCTCAGAAAGTAGCTTTTCTATCAGCTTCTCCTGTTCTTCACATTTTGCTATTAAGTCAGCAGACTTGTTAGCTTGTGAGTCATAGGATATCACTGGTAGTCTAGTGCTTTCCAGATCTTGTCTCAAGCTTAAAACTTCAGCTTTCAGACTAGAGTTCTCCTCTTCCAGCTTAGAACAAACTTTTAAGGAGGATTGGAGATCAGATAACAACTTGTGTATATCTGACTCCATAGAATAGGTAGAGGAGCAAGATGAGCTAACAGAGGGGGTAGGAGAATTTACCTCTTCCACCTTAGCCATAAGGCAGATATCATCTTCTGATTCAAAATCAGATGAGGACGAGGACGAGGTGATATCCTGCTTCTCCTCTTCTGCCAGCAAATCTCTCTTATCAGCGAACCTGCGATCTCTCTTGATCCTCTTTTCTTCTCTTTCCGTTGGGGTAAGTTGAGGACAATCATAACTGAGATGTCCTGGCTTGTTGCAAGTGAAACAAACACTATCTCCTCCTCCTCTGGGACTTGGATCTCTCCTTCTCTCTGGAGACTTATATCTGGTCTCCTGTTCATCTGATGGTCTTCTGACATCAGATGACTTTTGGTATCTTCTGGAAGAATCACTCTTATTCTTCTTCCAATGAGATCTATACTTCTGAAACTTGTTTGACATTTTGTCAAACTTCTTGGTCAATAAAGCAAGTTACTCCGTTAAGCTCATGTCTTCTGGAGCAGAGGATTTCTCTTGACTATCAGCTGCAGCAGAGAATGCAACATTCTTTGTGGCTGATGTAGTTGGAGTCTCATCTTCTTGATCTTCTTCTTGGATGTCGAACTCATGTGCCTTTAGATGAGATAGCAGTGTATGATGACTCATCTCAGATAAATTCTTTGTCTCTTTAATTACTGTCACCTTCACTCTCCATCTAGGAGTAAGAGATCTCAGAATTTTGTTATTAATCTCTTTCTCCGAGTAATCCTTTCCTAAGGAGCTTGCTTTGTTCAGTATGTTTGTCAGTCTCATATCTAGCTGATCAATGGTTTCATCAGCTTTCATTTTGAATGTGTCAAAGGTATGTAGAACAGCTTGAAGCTTGTTTTCTTTGATTTGATCTGTCCCTTCACACATCAAGGAGAGTTTTTCCCACATCTCCTTAGCGGTTCTGCACGTCTTAATTTTCTCTATATATTCTTTGGAGAGTGTCTCAATGATTTCTGTTCTGGCCACTTGATCGAGGTTGAAGAGTTTTCTTTCAGCATCGTTTAATTCACTCTTCTTCTTCTCTGTCTTCCTTCTTTCACTAATTTCAGCTTCTGGAGTCTTGCCATCACTTATTCCTTCCCAGAAGAACTTGATTGGCCCTTCCTCCAGAACATCTATCATTCGATCATGAATGGCTCCAAGGTGATTCTCCATCCTGAATTTCCAGTAGTCATAATCCTCTATGGAAAATTCAGGTAACTTCCTTGTCTTGGATCCACTCTTTTTGTAGGAAGATATATCTGCAAGTGGTTAGATAAAAAGCACACAGATTAAAAAAAAAAAGGATCTGTCCAGGTGACCACCAAAAGCTTTTCAAACTGTGGCCGTTAGGACACACAGCTCTGGTACCACTTGTTGGTCCCAAAGGCAGGTTTTGGGAAGAATACACTTGAACAAGTCTAGAAGGGGGGGTTGAATAGACTTGTAAGTATTCAAAAACCTTTTTAAAATTTACTGATTTATTCAGAAAACCAGCAAACTACTTGAGGTAATCTGAATTTTGAAAATAGTGCGCTGTGTATAGTGCGGAAACGTTTTAAAGAGAATTTGATTTTAAGTGATGTGCACAGATAAGAGCAGAAAGAAATACGAAGAGACACAGGGGTTTATAGTGGTTCGGACCAACTGTCCTACATCCACTCTCCTCAATCCAACTTGGACTTGAGGGGCTCTCCACTAACTCACTTACTTACTTGCTTACACAATTTTGAGAGTACTACTCTCTTTACAACTTGTCAATGCTATAGTTGCAATTGACTTCTCACAGCTTCTACAAAGCTTTTACAAAAGATAAGTATTGATTGTGTTTTTTAGCGTAAGTGATAAAACTTGACAGAGTATTGGCTAGCTTAATGTGCATGTAAATCCAATACTGAAATTATCACTATTACTCTTATTTATAGGGTCAAATAACTAGCCGTTGTGATGGACTAGAAATCTGAGATCCTATAATTTTGTATTCAATCAATCATTGTGATTGATTGAATTTCCTTCTTGATTCCCGTCAGTCTTTGCGATCTTCAATCAATCAAGTTTGTCCCCTTGATTGATTGATCATCCATTCTGGGAATCTTCCTTTTATGTCGCAAGTCAACCCTTAAAGTTGATTCCGAAGAATCTGGGCCGAGCACAAAACCTCAGCTGATCTGTCTCCTCAGCTGGTGTATCAGTCTGCTGATACTTGGACCTCAGCTGATGTGCAAGTCTGCTGGTGTGCACCTCAGCTGGTCTTCTTGACTTCGTCTGAATAAGTCTTTTATCCATGGTCCTTGTCTTGTCTGCGACGTGCTCTCAGCTGATCAGCTAATCTTCTGATATCAGCTGATCTGCTCTTCAACTTATCGGCTGATGTAAACTTCTCTGATGATCTGTATTCGATGCTCCAGTGTCAGCTGAATGAATCTTCTGTCTTCTAAAATCGGCTAAGTCCATAAGGTCTCAGCTGATCTTCTCTTCTATGAAAGCTTCGGATCTTCTAGGCAGCAAGGTAGGTTCCCCCTTACTCGAACCTATCTAATCCTAACTACTCATCAGCTGACTAACATGTTCAGCTGGTCCTATTACAAGCTGATATGTTTTATATCATCAAAACATCTAACACAGATATCCTAACAAAGATCAATCAATCAAGGGGACAAACTTGATTGATTAGAAGTTCGCGAAGATTTCTGGGAATCAAGAAGGAGATTCAATCAATCTCAATGATTGAGTGATTCCTAATTTATGGGATTTCAGATCTCTAGTCCTTCCAACGGCTAGTTTATTTGAGCCTATAAATAAGAGTTCCAGTGAAGATTTCATATATAGCTCTGTCAAAATCTTCACTCGTACTCAAAAATCCTTTACTCAATATTAATCCATTGTAAGCTTTATAGAAGCTGTTGTAGTCGATTGCTGTTAGCGTAGACTATTGTAAGAGAATAGTACTCTCAAAGTGAGTAAGTGAGTGAGTGTGAAAGATATTGGAGAGACCCACAATTCCAGTTGGATTGTGGAGAGTGGAGTAAGACCGTTTTGTCCGAACCACTATATATTCCTGTGTCTCGTTCTTTATTTTCTGTTGTTTAATCTGTGCACAAATCACTAAGAACAGTTTTCACAAAAATGTTTCCGCACTCAAATTTCACAGCGCACAATTTTACAAAACCAGACTATCTCAAGTAGTCTGCTGTTTTTAATATTAAGCCAATTTGAAAAAGGTTTTGAAACCTATCAAGTCTATTCAACCCCCCCCCTTCTAGACTTGACCCAGTGTTTCTTTCCTCAAAACCTGCCTTTGGGACCAACATTAGATAAATTATTTGATGATATTTTTGCATAATTAGATAAATATTTTAACTTTTGGAAAAAGATGAAAACCACCATAATTTAAAAAAGAATAGTAATTCATATTTTAAATAACACAAGAATTATTATAGGTTTATAGATAACACCATTGTTAATGAAATAATCGACGTGCGTGCTTAAGGAAGTAATTAGTCAAGTCCGGATTGACGTGTCCAAGAGAACTGATCAAGCACGAAGAAAGAACCAGATCTAAGAAAGCTCTGACGAGTCAACAGTTATTAAGCTGGTGACGAGTCAACAGCTTATAATGAAGCAGGTAGCTGTTCAGCAGCTTCTAGTGAAGCAGGTTGCTGATCAGCAACTTATGATGAAGCAGGTTGGTGACGATCCAGCAGCTTGTATTTCCTATATAATGTAATCGAATTCATTCGAATAAAAAATGAAAATTTTACCCTAACGAAGTTCTGCTCGAACGACGAACTTATATAAATGACCTACCTGCATATCGTTGTTAGTATAGCCACAAAATGGAAGAAGATGCTCGCTGCAAGAGCTCCTCACCGCAACGGGCTGCACGTCTGCAGGCATGCACGCCTTCGAGGCTGCTCGCCTGCAGAGCTGCTCGTGCACGGACCAGCTCGCCGTGAGAGCTGCTCGCCTATACGGGCAGTTCACCACGCCACCCAGGAGATGTTCGCCGATGAAGGATGCTCGTCGACACGATCGATGGCCAGTTTCTCATGCATGCATGAGCTGTTCACTGATGTAGTTGTTCGCCACAGTGAGCTGCTCGCTCCACAACAGACTGTTCGCCTGCAGAGCTATTCGTCCAAACTTTATAATGGGCTGCTCGCCTAAGAGTTGTACGTTCGTTACCTGCTCACCGAAGGAGTTGGTTGCCACATTCAGCTGTTCGCCGAAATTCAATTGGTCGCCAAATAAATATTGTATGCATATCGATGGTGGCATCGGATTAATTAACTACCCACTATCAATGTGGGTTGATCAAGTCAAAATATTCATGAAGAATTGGGGGTTGACCGAGTCTACAAAGGAGTTTAATGATTCACGTGGATGTGATTTGAAAATATAGCCCTGCGGTATGGGTCGGTCAAGGTGTTTAAAAAAAAGCAAGCTCCTGGTCGATCAAGAATCCAACAAAGATGGATTTTGAAACCAATTTCTACCAACAGCAACAAAGAGAATTTGGGCCAAATTATTGGATGGGCCTAATTTAATTAAGTTTAACTAATTAGGCTCATAAGTTTGGTTGGGTCCAATTTTATTGAGTCTAATATTTATTGGCTCATTCCAATTAAATTGATTTTGCAAATAAAAATTATATATATTTGCAAAATTGAGAAGAAGAAAAATTACTTCCAAGTAATTATACTCCCTGCGGAAACAATTACTTCTTCAAGTGATTAAATTCCCAGTGGAAACAATTACTTCTTCAAGTAATTAAATTTCCAGCTGTAACAATTACTTTTCCAAGCAATTAAATTTCCAGCGGTAACAATTACTTCTTAAAGTAATTAAATTTTCAACGAGAAGAAGAATTGCTTCCTAAAGCAATTAAATTTAAGGAGTGAAGCCCTGACAACGAAAATCAATCACAATCCAAGAAGTGCAGAAAATTGGCTGCCTTGAAGATTAATTCCAATTGCATGTCGAAGAATACATTTGCTTGCAAAGAAATTGCTGATATATTTCCAGAAGAATTGCCAATCATCCTTGAAGACCTTCGCTCGCAGCTAGAAGAATTCAAAAATAAAAAATTAGTGGTCTTGCCCGCGAAGAATTACACAAGCTATTCACCTGGTCGCCTGAAGAAATCCTTGAAGTTGTTCGCTTCATGAAGAAGAGGTTACACCACCTGCTTACCTGCTCACCTGCTCACCAGAAAGCAGCTGACATTACGTAAAATGTCTCGTGAAGTATCTCAACCTCGTGTAATATCCAATGAGAGGAATAATAATCATCCAACCCAAAGAGCACCAGCGCCTGAACAATCAACATCAGTTCAGGGGGCAGCAGTAAACAGGCAACAGGTAGAACACGCCCGAGTTTCAGCTGCCCAGGGTACTAAAGTAGCAACAACAACAGGAAGCCGCCGGTCCTTCCGGGATGCGACCTGAACCGGAACCCGTTCTTGAATGGGCTGTTCAGCATCAACCCGAGACCGAGGCTGACAGCGAGCAATGGAGAAGACAAGAGGAACGTGGGGAGCAAAAGATAATAGATCGACTGGGCCCGTAGGGCAGACAGACTTGAAGTGTGGTGGCTAAATCTAATCACAGCACACCGCAGAGCAGATTACCGGAGTGACGAGACAACATGTCACATGGGCAACCCGTGTCGACTTCTCATCCTCTGAGTTGCATGCAAGAAGCATGTCAAGGAAGGCAACCATTAGTACGAGAACGGTTGTGTTGGCCCGCGACGGAAAGGTTAGGCCCTAAAGGTGCTCAAAAAGTAACTAAGATTCCAACGAAGTCACACCCAAGCGACCGAGTGTCCGGCTCCCCTTGCTTTAAGCGAGAGGAACGGCCTCCACATCTTAGCGGAGAGATTTTGGATGCAATCTTGTTGTCAATGAAGAAAACAATCGAAGACCTTCAGGCTAAGGAGTCACTATGCCCGGAGGACGATTCAAACCTGCAAATCCCATTGTCACCATCGATTCATTAGCCACATATCCAGCCAAAGATCTAGTACCCGGAAACAAATCAATATGAAGGAAGTTCTGATCCGAGGCCTCGTGCTTCGCTTAAAAGCATCGACTGGCGAATCTTATTCAAGAAGAAGTGCCCAGAGCTCCAGATCATAAGCTCTGACCAATATTTCTCAAGCAGATGGAGAAGAGCAAATGCAATTGAAGAACACGGAGGAATCAATACACAACTTATCATGGAGTGACATTACAGAACGATGACCCGTCCAAGACAGATCAAGGAAACTGATTGTGTAGAAGCTAGATCCTCACAAAGCAAATAGGTCGCAACGAATATCTGGAGTATATATTCAGAGTGAAAGACTGCGTGAATCCTCTCGCTTAGATGATTGGCTCATGAACAGTTTCCCGAGAATAGATCCTCTAAAGATAAAAAGTTCGGCCTATAAGCAAAGTTATCAACTCATTCAGAGGGCAACATAAGCTCATAATCACCAACATCGCCTCAATTTCCTATTATCCCAGAAGCATCCATTCAAGAAGAAGTCAAATATTCGACAACAAAGCTAAACGAGGGAGAATCAGACTCTGAACAATTGCAACGCCCTGATCTGGGAAAATAAAAAAATTAAAGGATATAAGATGGGTGAATCAAAATGTCAAGAAAGAAAAATGACATTTGAGCACAACCTTTAGGGACCTCCACCTGAACCTGAAGACAATGTGAGCTGAAGATCAGATTCTCCCAATATACCGATCCAATAACATCAATGGGGGTATTCGACGCAACTTAATGCAAGTATTGACAATATTCCCATTGAGGCAAATACTGCATCGGACGGAGATTTTGCATGACCCTTGTTGAAATAGTCACCAAATATGGAATAACCAACGCACCCTGAACGGCGATCAAGGGAGAAGCGCTTGCCAACTTCATCGTCGAGCTAACTTTCCCACAAGATCCGATAAGGGGACGTATAATTGCATGACATCTCTACATCGATGAATCATCGACAAGCACAACAGTAGGAGCCGGTGTAGCACTGATAAGCCCAGACAGACAAGTCTTCACTTCGGTAATCACATTCGATTTCAGAGCTACAAACAACGAGATTGAGTAAGAAATATTGATAGTCAGACTACAAAATACACAGGCAGATGCATTGGCCCAACAACGGAAAAGCAGAGCTGACACAAAGCTACAAGAACCCTCGACGTTTGATTACAAAATACATCAAACTTTGAGTGGGGAGCAGGAAGAGGACAACGACTAGATCAAATGCTTAGCGTCCCAATTAGACAAGTCTATGATGTTATCAATAGCAAGGGACTCCGAGCTGTTCCTTGAAAAATCAAAAGGAAGACGAATCCCAATAAGTACTGCGCATATTATCAGAATATCAACTACAACACAGACGAAATCCAAGACTTGTTACAGCAATAGCAAAGATTTTTCAAAGATGGAGAATTATCAGGGTTGATGAAGAAAATCCCCAACGAGAAGGCCATAAGTCCCTTAGTTCACCAACTCTGATACCGAGAGAGTTTTCGTAACATATATACATCTCGTACAAAAGGGCGAAAATCTTGGTTTATCCTTTTGAACAAGATAAGTGTGAAAATAATCTGCCCTATATGCTATTAACAACATACGAAATTACTGTGCTGCAGAATCATCTAAATTGTTCCTTGAAAGTTCTCCCAAACGTATTGAACTGAGACCCAAGATATTGGCTGCTTCACAAGCTGAAGTAGATCCAATGAAGGTCGGAAATCCAGAACACGAACAAGGGATGGAACATAATCAAGAAACAACCATCCTGGCAGAATCAGCGCTTGAGAGGCACCTCAACGACGAACGACCGAACGAGTGCCTTCTCAGCCAAGATTTCAAGGGATGTAAACATTGACGAGCCTATTTGAAAGTGCACAATGCCAATAGAAGAGTCGACGACCGATCAAGACGCGCATGCCTTCCAGCACGATGTATTAGCACGCAAAGATATTAAGCGTATTATCATAACATTGAATACTACACCAGCAAGTGCATGGAAGGGCAAGCCAACCTCAACCATTCCTTTCAAAGGATTGCCAGTCATCACATTTCATGAAGAAGACTCCAACTATCTTCGAATAAATAGAGTTTTCATCCTCTCAAGCCATGCTTTGGTGGATGACACAGTTATCTCTTTGTTCACTCCAAAGTGATCATCCATATCACAAGCTGCCAGCACCTCAACATAGAAGATATACGCTGTATCCACCAGAAATATCAGGCACAGACAAACAATTTGTAGGAACTGGCACATACTGGACGATATATCCATATCGAGGAAAGTAGCCTTCGTCAACATTATTTCGAGGAGGCCTTCATCCTAATATGAATACACTTCCTAAAGCATTAAGGAAGAGAAATCATAGATATATCACCAGGTAAAACTCTCGAGGCATTTGCCAAAAAAAGAGAACTTCCCCCCCCATCAGATGCCTCCGAGCATGATTATTTCATCCTTATAGGCAATGTCCATCCTACCTATATTGATAATTCCGCCTATATAGGCGATGCACCTTCTAGAAGCGATGATCCTTCTTCAAGGTATTATAATCCCATCTTAAAAGACGTGCTGCCCATATAGGCGATGCGCTTTCTCGAAGAAATAATTCTTCTTGAAGGCATGATAATTCTGCCTTCATAGGTGAAGACTCGAGAATTCCGTCTTTAATTGCGATGTCTATTCCGCCATATTGATGATGCCGCCTACATAGGCAATGCGCCTCCCAGAGGCATGATTCCGCCTATATAGGCGATGCGCCTTCTCGAAGCGATGATCCTTCTTGAAGGCATGATTATCCCGTCTTTATAAGACGTGTCGCCGTAGGCGATGCGCCTTCTCGAAGCAATAATCCTTCTTGAAGGCATGATTATTCGGTCTTTATAGATGATGCCGCGATGCGCCTCCCAGAGGTATGATTCCACCTACATAGGTGATGCGCCTTCTCGAAATAACAGTCCTTCTTGAAGGCACGATTACCTCGTCTTCATAGGTGATGTCCAACCCACCTATATTGACAATAGGGCACCTTCTTTAAGCGATAATCCTTCTTGAAAGAGAATATGCTATTCTTTATCAACAATGTAGGTTGACAATACCCCGGAACATTTCAAATCATTCAACTCCTGATCATATGTCACAATCAACAGTTGAATGGGGGCAAGAAGGAAGCAAGCAGGAAGAAATATTGATAAAGAGCAGCGGCATCAACAGAAGTGCCACCATCTTTCCTCTGTTGCTTTGATTTTCTCGGTGGACTTTTCTGAGCAAAAGCAGGAGCAACCGGGGCAAACGCAGGTGCCAGTGGTGCCAGGATTTGAGCTCTTCTCTTCTTCCGTAACGCCACCATTTTTGACAGCAGGGTCCATCTTGTGTTTGTTCAGTCCGATACCAAGAGCCATTACTCTCTGACATAAAGTATTGAATTCTGGAGGAATGACAACTGTAACGCCTCTATCTACAACGAGAAAACAATAAATTACCAGGAGACAGGTAGATCAAGAAAAGGAACAGGTATGCGAGCGCGAAACCATTGATACCCCAATACTATACTGGGGGCAGACCCTGACACACAAAATCATCAAGAAGCAAAAAAACTTGAATTCATACTGATCACAAGCATCTGGCAAAGGAAGCTTTGGCCAAATTGATAAAGAGCAGTTAGCTGGTGGTCTAACTCAAGCAGGCAGCTCAAGATCAGGATGCTCACGATGTGTATTTTGTTACACAGAACCGATAATAAATGCTATAGACGGCCTTTTTTAAGAGGTTGCAGTCTAATTGAAATCTCCTAATGTTTGCCCAAATTGTGATGATTTCCACGCAAGTGAAAGTGGTCATTGTTGTCGTGGCAAGTTAACCAAGTTAAATATCTAACACAGGGAAACGATGCGATATCAAGCAAGTATTGAATGTCTACAAAAGGCTAATAGCTAGGAAAGCAAGAAAACCATCAAGGATTCTATCTACTATGGCAAAGCAAAGTAAATCCTAACTATCACCTCAAAGAAGTGAGCAAGTGTGAAGTGTACATGGAAGTAATCCTACTATGGTTCCTCTAGAATCCTATCCATCCTAGCATGCAAAAGATCTCTTGGTGTCTTAGTCAAGCCAACTAGTGTCTATATCTCTCTTCAACACAAGCTAGGGCTCTATTAGGTGTATAGATCTCTCTACAACTCCTAACACTCCAATTAAGAGGTCTTAGGCAAATATGCAATTCTCATTGGTCATACAAGCCAAATTTCAAACACTTGCTATGCATAAAGTTCTTATAGCTCAATTCTCATTTCATAGCTAACCATATAAGCCATACATTCCAATTAAATATTACAAACATTCATGCAAGTCATTAATAAGAGAACTAACACATCAAGATCACTAATTCATGCATGGGATTAACACATCAAGATCACTAATTCATGCATGGGATTCACCATAGTAATCATACAACCATGCAACAAAGATATTAGCCCATGGCTAATTGGAATTGGAAATCAACAATTAACAATCTAACTATCATGATTATGAATTAAAACAAGAGAATTAAAGGAAAACTTACCAATTGTAGATTAATGGAAATACAAGCATCAAACCTTGAAAAGCTATCTCTTGATCCAAAGCTCAAATTCATAAAATGAAACGTAGAATTGTAGCTAATAACGAGACTAATCTAATGGAGAAAACGGATTAAAGATCCAATGGATGGATCAAAAGTAATTGTAGAGAGAAGTATGAAATCTAACTAAGAACCCATTAATAACCTCTAATCTCTCTCTCTAAAACTACCTAATGATCTAACTAATGAAGAAGATTGCTTTGAGAATCTGATCCTTGAGTATTTATAGTGCCCACAATGATTGGTCCAATATGCACTTCATTAAACGCACGAAAAGATGAGAATACCCCCGAAAATGTGGAAATCCGGACCTGCGCTCGGATGCTAGAAGAGCTGCGCTCGGACGCTGCTCAAGGCCAATGACCGAGCGGCCATGGCTTGGCGATTGAGCGCCCAAGATTTATCCGTCCAGAGTGATTTTGCTCGGACGCTGAAGGGCTGTGGCTCGGTCGCCCTTAAGCCGGCGCTCGGTCGCAGTGTAACTTATGACGTCCGATTTCGACTTTTGCATATTCGATCCCACGACTCATCTAGGCCTCCTAGGGTCTTCAATTGAGTATTAGAAACATCCTAATGAGCTTAGATTTCATCATCTCATATCCAATAGTCGGGAATTGCTCATTTTTGCTCATTTTTACCTACAAAGCACATTTTCTTGCCACCAAATGGTTAATAGAACAAAGTATACCAAATTAGGGTTAAATATGAATATAATCACATCAAAACCATATAGAAATGGATGCAAAAAGATGCAATTATGACCCTAATCACCTAACTAATACGTGGCTGCAGAGGGTTAATGCGCTCCGAGTAGAGCCACAGCGCTCCGAGTCGAGCACGCTCCGTGTATAGGATGTATTGGCAATTACAAAATTTTCAATTTTTGATTAAGTTTTTGAAAACTTCATTAACTTCAATTTTTGTTACAGTTTGCCTTTTGATTACAATTTTGTTTAAGCTGGATTTCATTAACTTCTTTTCGTAATTTTCAATACATCCTACACACAAGAGACAGAGCATGCCATACGCTCTTCTTAGGTTGAAATGTTACGGCGTTAAATGCCTATTAACTCCCGAATAAAAATTGAGCGTGATACCCCGAAAGACCATTCACACAGGGACCTGAGTGTGCATCGGACCCTCCTCCAAAGGACGTTATATACGATCCGGAGGATAGCAGAGTGAATGTACCCGGTAATACCAAGATAATGCTTCATGCCTGCCAAAGGGACGCGGAATACACTCCCACGGATGAAGTGAACACTTCCTGATGCCCCACTTCCGAGCGAGTGTCTTATTCGGTACAGCTGAAAAAACTATTCATAAATGCCAAAAAGAGGCAAAACGAAGTGAATTAAAGACCCGATAGACACGAAAGGCGATATATAATGATTAGACATAAATGGCATTTCATTAGAGTTCGTAAAAAATAGAACAAGAACATCAAGAGCATCCTGATCGGAAGAATAAAAGGAGCCACAAAAGGAGGCAAAATTGACGTCTGCAATACTTCAGACACCAGGCAAACAATACAAGAATGCTAAAGCAAACAAGCCTAAACAGTTGGGGGCACATTCACCAGCGAAAAGAGTAATTTATCCTTCAACCGGAGTGAATGGTGGCACCTCAGCTGGCTGAATTTCATTCATCAGTATGAAAGAAGCAGGGTCCAATACCATAACGAAAGTTGTAGAGCAACCAAGCGGAAGCGCTCCCCAAGATACCATACATATTGAATATTCCAGCAAAACACGAAGGATCTCCAGAAAGAACGAAAATCTACAAACTATTTTTCAAATGCATCTACTTGCAGGTACAAACAAACACAAGAAGCCAATGCTCACTCAACCCGCACGAATGGAGCAACAAACGCAGGCATTCAAATAGCCTACGGGTATCTGGAAGGATTGCACGGTACTCTTTTTTTCCTATGACCGGTTTATCTATAATGGTGGTTTACGGCTAGGTTTTTAATGAGGCTTGTAGCATCCTTCTATGTATTCCTTACACGGTTATAGAATCCTGCAAAGACACATCTGATGCATCTGTGCATGAATACAAGGAAATACAAGCACAAAGAAGCCAACAAAGCGGAAGACAGATCAATTCAAGCTCAATCTACTTCCTTGCACTTGAGAAATCTTGCGAAGATCCAAATTGTCTGATGCTCGTTATTCATCCACAATTCAAACAAACATCAGGCTAGGGGGCAACTGTTAATGAAATAATCGAAATGAGTGCTTAAGGAAGTAATTAGTCAAGTCCTGATTGACGTGTCCAAGAGAATTGATCAAGCACGAAGAAAGAACCAGATCGAAGAACGCTCTGACGAGTCAACAGTTATTAAGCTGGTGACGAGTCAGCAGCTTATAATGAAGCAGGTAGCTGTTCAGCAGCTTATGATGAAGCAGGCTGGAGACGATCCAGCAACTTGTATTTCCTATATAATGTAATCGAATACATTCAAATAAAAAATGAAATATTTTACCATAACAAAGTTCTGCTCGAACGATGAATTTATATAAACGACCTACCTGCTTACTCATAAAACCTCGCATGTTCGTCTATTTCAGCATATTGTTGGTGTAATCGTTGTTATTATAGCCACATAATCGTGTTTACGAAAATTACATTAACAACCATATGTATATATTTCTAATTTTTTGTAAATAATTTTATAGGTGGATGATTTATGTATGTACACCCACACTTAATTTTTATTTAACTGGACAATAATCTCAACATAACTCTAGACTAGTAGCGCATATAGCTGGGAATTCATTGCAGCACCAACAATCTTTCCCAGGAATTCTATCACGGCAACCCTTGTGAAAGCTGCAAATTATTTTATTAGGAACATTACTTGCAATCCTCTTGCTACTCCCATCCTCATAGCCTTATATTCACAAATTTTCCATAAGATAAAATATTAAAAGTTAATAAAACAAAAAATTATATGTCAAAAAAAAATAGTGTGAATTAATAGTGTATCACATATAGATGTACTTACTTTCATGAGATCCGAACAATGCAACAAAAAAGATCATAATGAAGAGAATGAAATAAGTCGAATTGTAGAAGCCATTGATTGATTGAGTAATATTTCTAAGTTGATGATTTTATATGATAGAGACCAATAATCGTATCTATAGTGTTCAATTAACCACAATACCAAGAGAATGTAATTCTTACTGTTATGGGTGCAAAGAAAGTGAAATTGAGATCAGATGAACAAGTACTGCTGTTTAACTGAACATTATACTATCAGCTGAAGAAGTCAGCTGATAGATCTGCTGATGGTTAGTCAGCTGAGATCGATTAAGAAGTCTACTGAAAGTCATCTGGGATATCAGCGTAGTCAGCTGAGGTAGTCAGCTGATGGTAGTCAGCTGATGGTGGTCAGCTGAGGAGGTCAGCTGATGGTGGTCAGCTGAGGAAGTCAGCTGATGGTAGTCAGCTGATGGTGGTCAGCTGAGGAGGTCAGCTGATGGTCAGTCAGGATGGTATGGTCTGGTCAGCTGGTCAGATCAGGACAAAAGGTCTACTGATGATATCAGCTGAGTACTCAGACTCAGCTGAGGACATATCATATCAGTAGACAAGACAAGACAAGAAAGGAGCATACTGACTCCGAAGTTAGGAATTATTTCAGGATCAGTTATGAAGCAGTTTAAACTTCCAAATTGGACAACAGGCGATCAGTTTAACAGAATCAAAACTGAAGATAGTTGGACTCTGACAGTTATTCATTTTTCGGTTGCAACTGTAGCAGTTTTCTTGTTAGGTGGTTATGATCACTAGCAATAATTAGGGATTCCATACTCCTATATATATACGCACATATGTATAGAGAAGGAAGAGGAAAAAAAAATAGAACTATCATATACTCTGAGAGATAAAATACTTGTAATCTGTATCATATTCCATCGATTAGTGAGAGAGGTGCCCTCATCCATTGACGTAGATCATTTCTGATCGAACCACGTAAATCTTGGTGTTCTTCAAATTCTTTATTCCAATTGATTTCAAACAATCATTGTTGACTCAACA